>JAUZNK010075945.1:0-13620 GCA_035046665.1 Euphysa ruthae | reverse complement strand
CATTTTGAACATTTACCAGAACCAACTAGTTCTTTTCCAGTAGCATTCTTTCACAGTCAATAACTGATTGATCCTTCCGACATACCATACTGTTCTGCGGTACTTTGAACAAAAACCCTTTTCATGAGTTGGTATGTTGTTTCGGCATTGCATGCTAAACAAGTAAAAATCATGATAAAATTTAATTGAGCCCCAAAGTATGCATTTAGTAAATATCAGGACACCTACAGAGTAGGTGTCCTGGTCTGTTTGTGACTAGGCCAAAATATACTTGGAAGGTTATCTGGCTGAGATAAGTTTTCATTAGCTCAAATGGGAGCTCAAAACAGTACAAGTATTGTAAAAATGAATCTAATTGCATTTTGCAGCTAATAACTAACTCTCTGGTGATTCTGATATTCCTCCATTACATGGCTATTCAAAAAATTGCTTCCCACAGCAAGGGTTCTTATGGGATGATACAGGCGTTTACAAATTTCTTAAACTATGTCAAACATACTTATTTGCCTTTATGCAGAAGAAACAAATAAGATGCCTCATTGATAGTAATGATACCTGATAACAAGATAAAATAAACATTATTTAATCACCAAAAAATATCAATCACTATTTATATATTTATTAGGATAGGTACTTTAAGGATAATAATTTTTGCGGGTATATATTTTTGCGAGTCAAAAAAACAGTGTTTTGCGGGTAATTATTTTTGCCTATGGTATCTTAAAATTTTTTTTGAAAGTATTTAATTTTGCAAAATCGTATATATTCACGAAAATTTGTACCCGTGGAAATTAGTACCCTTAAGATAGGTAGGTACTTATTTTGCCACAAAAATATATATATGTTATAAAAATTACAAGAGAAGATAATAGAAAATAAAAAACAACAACAAGGATAAATGGTGGCAAGAATAAGCACAAAAATTGTATTTTAAAACAATATTTCCATTGTAGTCCTGTTATAAATCACACACAAAAACATAAAGATTGATTCAGCAGAAGCATAGAAAAAAAAACTTTTTTTACAAAATTATACATGATCGATGTTTAACAGAGTCAAATTACTAACCTGGTTGAAAGAACAAAGTTTGTGAATGTTTAAAGCAATTTATAGCAATCTTTGTATACGTTCTTGAGAAAATATCAAAATTAATTATTAATAACAGTGAGTTCAATTTTAATCAGTTAATCTAAAAGCGCTAACTTTCCCGCTTGCTTTGTGAAAGATGAGTAGAATAAAAAAATATAGTATACTTTTGATAACATTGCCTACGATAAATATTTTTAAAGTATACAAGACAACCAAGTAAAATTATATAAACTATTTTGTATGTTTGAGTAGTTTTTACCCAACATGCCATCCTCATGGCGGTTACAATTCGTACAGAAAGATTACTCTATGACATGGTTTTCCCATGTTTACGATACTAAAAGATATGTATCGAAGTAACAAAATATATTGATGTAGTAAATTTTCAAAAGATTGCAACTAAAAGATATTTAAAAGTTCATACAGAAAAAGAAAAACTTAGAAACAGCTAGTAAATGGTACCAGTTTTATCTTTCGTCTCAATCATAGGATAAACCGCTTTCAAACTGTTTATTATAGGCTTATTTACTATAGATTAACAACATAAAGTTGATTTATAATTTCCATAACTCAAAACTATCAGGAAGTTGCCCAACAGCCATTTAAACACAAAATCTTATTGAGTGTGTGATTTTGACTGGACAAACTGCACCTAAAAAAATTAAGAAAAATTAATTTAAATTTTAAAAGACACATCAAATTTAAGACTTCATATAGAGAATTTGCTTAATTTAAAATTACTTCAATTTGTTGTGATTGCTATAAATGATGTTATATTGATTCTCTTGTCCAATGGCAAAAGAATATAAAATCTTGAAATCTTGAGCGCTTTTCAAGAAAATATTAGAGCTTTCTCAAAATTTTTCTAATAAATAATTCTTCATAAAACTAAAAACTCGTCCAATGATGACTTTATAGTCTCGCAAATCAACACAAAATTAGAAAAATTTAAGAAAATGCCTGTCTTTGGAAAAAGTATCAAGAACTTTTAACAGGTGGATATGGTTTAAAAGATAAATTACTGTTTTAAAAACAGTAATGAGTGGCTTATGAAAAATTTTCTAGTGTAAATACAACAACAACGCACTAACTATGTCAAAATACCATTAAAATTTGTAACCCTGACAACAAATTTAAAGTAAAATAATAAAATTATTGTCTGCTCAAAAAAATTTATTTCATTTACCAAAAATTTAAGAATTCAGAATTCATATGCTTGATTTGTAACCTTTTACAGATTATTTGGTAAGCTATAATGGTAACCCAGAACTTCATAATTATATTTTCCTGCTATATTAACATAATTATAATAAATATTTTTATAATTATTATCCTAGCAAGAGTATCAGCTTCGAACCTAGCATGAGACAGCACTGTCTCATCAACCATGCCTAAGGTTGAAGTTGATCGTCAGTCTTTATGGAATTAGACCGTCGTCTCACAATTATAGTAATGAATTTTTAGAGAAGAGCAGTATTGGCACAATTGCGTCCGAATAATGCTAGGAGTTAAGCATATATGCTGCAAGCTTAATCTCAAATTGATGTTTTATTTTACATATTATATCACTCACACAAGAGGACCTTTGAATTTGAAACTGATGAAGAAAAATAATTTTAAAAACTGAAACAAATGCTCATAAATATGGAGTGATGTCTTATTTTTTTTTAGTGGAGTGATCCAAGTTTTATTTTGAAAGCTGTATTCAATTGAAAACTAAAGAGGTTATAATTCCACAGTAAAATAATTGTGAAATAATTTATGAAAAAAACAATCATTGCAGATAATACTCTTAATAGTTAATGGATAACGGCTCAATCTAAAACATTTGTTTGCACTATGGAAAAAATGTGTTCAAAAATTTGTTTGGATTTTGGATGAAACCCTTTTTCTGTTTTAAACTGGGGTCAAAATGGAAGGGGTCTGAAAATTTATTATAAAAACATTTGATTATGAACTCTTTGTTTTTTTTTAAATAAAATCTAACTTATTTTAACTCAATCAGAGAACAAACCTCCATATATAGTCCATATCATATCTAATGTTCCAAAAATTTTAAATGGGTTAAAACCCATTGTTAAAAACGTAGTTAAAATATTAGTTGGATGGTAACAGATCTATGAATATATTATTTTGCTAGCAATAAATCTGCTGAAAGTTTAAGCTAATAATAACGAACCTGTTGAAAAACTCATCCAGTAGTAATAGATGCGTTAAGAAATCTGTTAAAAAATTAAAAGTTGTAGATCTGTTTAATAGCCAATCAAATCTCTCTACCATAAAAGTAGATATTATAGCAAGAATAATAACGCCCAAAATATAACATCATCAACAACCACGAGGAAAAAACTAAACAGTTCATACCATGCATAGTGTCATGTACAATACCATGCGTAGTACCATTTCTTTAATCTTGAAACAAATGATGTAAAAATCAAATGACATCTCTGCTTCCCTTTGACATCTTTCCACAACTTCATGGAGCTGGTACCATATTTAAATTATTCAATTTTTTACTAGAGCTTAATAAAATTCTCACTCCATAAGTTTTACAAACAATTAATTATTAGAATGAACACTTCTTCAATCTAATCACACATTCAAAGCTAATTAAATTAATGATCTCCTCTGACCTCATTCTGACTCCATTCGTTCATAATTTAAATCCTTGCATGTAAATGCATGTATATAAGTGTTTCTTAAAAAGTATTTCTTATAGTACAAAAATTGATATGTTACTTAAAAATGAAAGCAAACAACAAACTAAAAATTTATAATCATTACAGAGTAAATTTATATAATTTAAACTCGGAACGGCTATGAACTATTAATTGAACAAGTTTTTATTTAAAAACATTTTATGCAACACTTTGTATTTTTAAAAAAAAATATATTAAAAAAAAAGAAAAAAAGTTCAAAAAAATGCCTGCAATTATAAATACATTATAAATATTTATACATTATAAATATTTAAACGTGGAAAAATTAATGAAACAAATTTAAGAAAAAGGTATGAATATAAATTATTTTAAAAAAATTGAAGATAAATTTAGAAATTCTAAGTAAATACTCAACAAATTAAATATTCTTGTAATACTGCATGAAAATTTATTACTAAATTTATAAGTTTATTATTGAATTTATAAATTTATTTATGAAGTATTTATGATGGTATTTCGATAATCTAGTCGCTAAATTAATTTTTATTTTGAGCCGCAGAACATGGAAAACACCAGTTAGATATCTGGTCCAGATACTTCACTCAGCTAAGGCATGGCTTTTAGTCTTTGGTAAAAAGTCTCCTAATGTGTGATCCTATAATAAAAGCACCTAGTTCTTACATTAACGAGAGTATTAAAGTGCCAGGAAGGATAATAGAACTATAAAAATTTCCCTCAAAAATAATTAGGCCATTCTGCTTCATATGCTATCCTTTTAAGACCCAAAATGAGCAATGTGTTTCAATTCTTACTGCAAAAGTAATCAATAATAAATTTCCACGAAGATGATGGCAATGATTCTTGGCAAATAGTAATATTTTTACTTTTATTTTAATAAAGTTTTACATGAAAAAATGTAAACATTTTCAAACAAGACGTGGTTAGTGCTCAAATTTCTTGTAAACATTCAAAAAGTTTCATTAATTTTGTCCATGATTTAGCTTATTAGGAACAAAGGCAATATAAAAAAAAATTAACTGCTAGCTTGCTATGCAATAAAGCATATTGAATATTGAAAAAGTATAGAATGGTCGGTAACGGTTAACGTCTTTAGGTTTTAGAGTAACAACAAAATAAAAAAATTCTAAGCGAGAAAAGACATTGTGGATAAACCAAAGAATATGAGTGAAGTTAAACAGTCAAAATGGACAAGCATACCAATAATCAATCATAGTGTCATATAAAATTTCAGCTAAGCAAAAGTTTTTTGAAAATGAATAAGCAAAATTATATGGTTAATTATATAGTTAGTATAATAAGTATGATTAGCATAATTAGCATAATTAGTATAAAATTCATAATGTCACTTTTGGCCCTTAACTAGATGCAGATAAAAATTTTAACAAATCAAGTGAATTAAAAGATACCCTTTATGGCATTTTAACTGGACAAAAAATCTTTAAATAAACCAATAAAAACATTTCCAATGATAAATTTGGTCTGGAATATTATTATTATTTATTAATAATTATTATTATCTTTATTATTAATCTTCATTACAAGCATCGAAATACAATGACCTTTTCAAAAAACTAAATCAGTAAATCATTTTCTTTTAAAACCTTCCATTAAAAAAAAAATCAATTGAAAAAAAAATGAAAAAACTTCCAGAGGAAAGATTTTAGTTTTTTTATTTATATTCACAAAAATATGTTACAGTTTTTCTAATCTATCTGATCTAGGTGGTGGTTTGATCTCGAACATTACATTATCAGAGTAGGGGTAAACTTCCCTGCTAATCTCGGGTCAGCTAGAATAGATTTACAGGGAATCCCCGGGATTAAAATTAAAATTAAATTAAAATTTAAAATTGTGTGCATATTTGTATTAAACAACCTAAATTTAATTTTAATAGCAAACCAATTAACCTAAAAAATCAAAACAAATAATGTAGTATTTTAGTTAACTATATGTCTCAAAATAATATAAACCGATAGCATTATGAGAGCTAATACAATATTCCTTTAGCAAACGGTGAAAAATAATCACTTAATAAAATTCAAATTTCACCTGCAGAAAATATTTCTTACTTGTTATCAATTACTTACAAATAATGAGAAATCAGCGTTTTTATTAAAAAAAAAAAAAAAAACAATTAACCAAATCTTAGTATGTTTCAATAACACACAACATAAAAAAAATTTTACTTTCATTTTTCTTAGAACTCTATATATTTACAATATTTATTTACAACAATTATAATTTATAAATCAATAGTATAATTGTGAGAATTTAATTTTTAAATATATTTACAAGTTAAAAATACATAAGAAGATTTTAAGCAAAAACCAATGATATTTGTATTAGCCAATAAAAATTACCATAAAATAAATGTTCTTAATAAACATTGTAGACCCCACCTCATTTTCAAAACATTTTGAAAAATAAACCTCACTTTTAATACAAAGCTTCCAAGTTTCAATTACTGAAAAATAATTTTCTGAAGTAACAAAAAATCTCATTTTTTATGACCATCTTGGATATAATTTTGCATCATAAAGCCTACATATTCCAAAGTAGGCGGCATAGAAAGTAGACGGCATAGAAAACGTGACGACATTATTCTAAACTTCATTTAAAATTAAACAATAATATAAATAATAAAAACATTTATTAATTCTTTGTCTTTAACCGACATATTAATTCTTTGTCTTTAACCGACATATTAATTCTTTGTCTTTAACCGACATATTAAAATTCAAAAAATCTTTTGTAAATGACAATAACGAAATTATTTAACTGATTTAAACATTTCAACACACAAGCAGCAATAAATAATTAATTAATTATAATTATACTAATTATAATTATATTAATAATTAATAAATATTCTTTAAGCGCATGTGTAAAGTCTCTCCTTAAAGAGGTCGATTGACCATTATGATACAAATACGGATTAATTTTTAGTTTTACCTAGCATATTATTTTTATGCAAAAAACCTTTATGTTGAAAAAGGAACCCTAGAGGCTTAGATTTATGTTATTTACATAAGGCCATCATTAATTTTGTTCAAAGTTTACGTGTGCACAACAGATGCATGCCAGCCTATATGCAATAAAAAGCGTGCATGTCATATATTATTGAGATTTATAAATAATAAAATAATAACAATTCTTATAAAACCTTTAAAATTTACATAGAAATAATCCGAGGTTTGAATAGTTCACACAATAAAAGTGCATAAATGAAATAAAATAATTTTTAAATCCAAACAATCAATCATAAAAGTTGTGCACACCAATGTAACTTTGAGTACAGTTTTGCGCAGACAAAGACTGGTGAGTAAACAAATTCATTCTTGCAAGCCCGTATATATTCATATATAGTTATGCTTTTAAAGATTGCAAAAAATAGAAAACAAGTAACCAATTAGACATTGGTTCATCAATAACGCTCTTGTTAAAAGTATCCATAGGTGAAAAAGTTTATTATGAATGAATTTTTTTTTAAATTTTAAATTTAAAATATGAAAAACGAAATATTAAAACACCTTTTTCTTCCAATAAATAAATAAATAAATAAAATTAAAAGAATATGCAAATGTTAATAGTCTATTGGGCCACAAGTATAATACAGCAAAGGTAGAAAATTATATAAGTGTCAGTGAAATGTTAAATTTAGTTTTTAGAGGATAGTTAAAATGGAATCAAAGAATATTTTGATTGATAAATTCTTTAGCGTCATTCTCAAAGTAAAAAAGAATAGCGATAAAATAAATACATGTCAAGATAAATATCTTTTCATATATTATAGTGATATTTTCCATTTTTTGGAATCTCCTAGAAAGTATAGAAATATTTAAGTTTATTTTTTATAAGTAAAAGAATACTTGCAGTCACTTCCATTATTTATTTCAGTCAAAACTCCACCAGGAATGTTATAGGTGACAAAGAGTCTGATTCTGGTTTGGATTTCCTGGCGCTACTGTTAGATTCTTCTCGGTCATCTAATGATTTACTATCACTGTTCCCTTCTTCTAGTACTTCATTTTTATTATCATGATTAGTTTCATTTTCAGTTTCATTTTTACCAATGTTAATATCTGCATTATCAAGGTTTGCTTCACTTTTAATTTTATCATTTTCTGAGCTTTCCTTGTCATTTCTTGATTTCGCTTCGTCATCGCTTTCACTGTTATTACGTCCCGTCTCGTTTTGGATTTTTTTTTTTTTAACTTTTATCAGTTCAGCATCACTGTTGACATCATTAACTGATTCTTTTAAATTTTTTTCTTTGTTGCGTTTGTCTTCAATTTTCTTTGTAGGTGATTCTTTTTTTTTTACTTTCAAATTGTCATTTTTGAGTAAATTTTTTGATAGCGTTTGATTTTTATTGGTTTCAAGCGTTTTTTCAAAGCTACTCACTTCATTAATAGAAATTTTAGCATCAGGAACTTTCTTGTGACTTTTTTTGGCTTTTAGCTTTTTTGTTGACTTATTTTTCATTTCTTTGATTTCTCCAGTTTCCTTATCACTATTTTTGTCCATATCTAGAGAATCACAAACAATGCCTACATCTTGATCCTTTTTCTCAACATCATTTTCAGAAGGCTCAAGGTCATTACTTTTAACAGCAGGGCAATCAAATCCCATCACAATTATAGGTGTAGAACTACGAAGAGGAGAATCATTTTTCAAACTGTCATTTAAGTTCGGTAGGCCATGAGTTTTTTTTGAATTTCTGTGAATATCTTTGCTCTTAGTCTTGTTATTGGTCGACTCATTTGAATTACCTTTTACTTTTTTATGATGATCATCATCATCTTTATATGATTTAGATTCCTGTTTGTTAGCTTTTACATCATTATCAACTTCTCTATCACCTAGAATCGATTCTTTATATGACTTATTTCTTCTGACTAATTTTTCACCAGATCTAGCAGGGCCTTTTTGGGATTTTTTTGGAGAAAGATTTTCTGAAATTCCATTTTTTTTATCATTAATTTCTTTTTCAAGAGATGAACTCTGTGAATCTTCGCTATTCTTGTCTTTGGTTGGTTTTGAAATTTCATTTTTATTGTCTTTTTTAGGATCTTTTTCTTCTTGCTTATTATAATTTTCATATCCTAATGAATTAGAAGCTGAACCTGAAGAATCGTTATCCCATCCTTCATTATCATTATTCTCATCGTCCTTTGTAGGAGTTTGGGAAACTCCCATAACAATACAGCTACTTGCTCTTGATGATGGAATGTCTTCAACATAATCGCTTTCTTTAACAGAAATATTTTCTTTTTTATCAACATTTGATTTCTTTTTCTTAGATTTTTTTGGACTTTTTTGAGATTCTTTTGGAGAAATATCGTTTGGTTGCTTTTCATCTTCATCATTATCTTTTTTGTGACTGGTTTTCACAAGACTTTTGTGCAACTTTTTTGGAGAATGATGCTCTGAATCATTTGATTTCTCAGTCTTTTCTTTTGCAGGCAAAGTCTTTTTTTTCTTACTTGCTTTAGCAGAAATTTTATCTGACTTCTTTGGCGACATATTTTTTGAATTCTTTACTATTTCGTTATCTTTGTTCTTAATTAAAAGATTTTTGTCATTATGTTTATTTTTATTAGATTGAATTGGTTTTTTTGGGACAACTGCTTGTGAGTCAGATTTAGCCTGTGCTGAAATTAATTTTTCATAATTTGTTTTTTCTACTGGAGAATCATCGTTTTTATCTTCAAAACTATAAAGTTGAGAACTCTTATTATTTTCACTGGTTGGCGTTTCCGAAGCTCCCATAATGACACAGCTCTCTACAGAAGATAATGAATCGCAACTAGGAGGTCGAGGGCTTTGGTGCTGAGTTTCTAAGCTTTTTCCTTCAACTGAGGAAGGATCTTGTGGCAGACCATACATAGAAGAATCAAGGTCTCCACCACCAATACTTGATACATCGGCCAAAGAACCAACACTTGAGGAAGGTGATGTTTGAAGTTCTATAAATAAAAAAAACAGCTTTTAAACATCCATGATATAATAATTAAACCTAAAATGTCAATTCTTAAGGAAATTCAGTTACAACTCATTCAGTTAATTCATGTTAAAATCCAGAGAAATTTCTTTTAGCAATTTAATTTATCAGGTTTAGTTTACACGTAAAACCTTAACACTCCATTCCCACATAGCTCAAACTATATATTTTTTCTTTTTCATTTTTTTTAAGATATTAGTAAATAAGATAAAATATTGAAATGTATATTTCTTTTTCTTTTCTTTTTTTTTTTTTTTGCTTAACTAGAGAAGAAAAGGTATTTTGTTTACCAAAAATTATAAATATAAATATTGTAATATAAATATTATATAAAAATTATAAAGATTATGTTCTCTAATCTACAAACACTAGATCCCTCTTTCATACAACAACCACTAATGCATTCAAACATAATTTTACATAGCTGACTTTAAACGTAAAATCTTAGCTCTGGAATAAATTTAATTGTACTCTGCGAGTAAAATTTTCTTTTTTGTATAGAACCTCTTCCCATTGCAAGACCAAAATATAAACAAGACTTAAGATTTTTTCGAGGTATCCTTAACATGCATTAATGATAATTTAAACTTTTTAAATTTTTCATTTTTTAACTTCTTATTGTATTTCTTATTGTATACCTACCAACCATACCATCCTATAAAACACTAAAGAGTTCAATGACATATTCTTAAATAGGTAAATACCTGACATAATTGTCATTTGAGTCAAACTCACTCAAAAAGGAGGGAAACATATTTAACATCCATTGCTCATGAAATGCTTGTCACTATGCTTTGCTAATATTTTAACCTTTCGTTTTGACATACAATTTTTTATAATTTTTCATTATTTAACTTACTTAGCATGTTATCATTTTGTGGCGGCATTGTAAACGGTCTTCCAGAAGACAAAGGCCTCTCTGCATAATTATCATCTGTGTCTGAATGAACACGAGTTAGAGAATTTTTTATGATTGGTGGTAGTGGCGTAAACTTTATCGGTGATGAATACGGTCGACCACTAAGGCTAGCTCTATTGCTGGTACTATTAATTTGGAGAGACTGTGGTCTTGATGGTATAGTATCAGGTGTAGTAAATGGAGGAATGCTTTCTTCATCTTCCCAAGCACAATCATCTTCATAGTCATAATCAGCATCACTATTATCTTTGACACAACCATTGTTAGTATCAGTATCTAAGTTTGAAGAAATGATTGTGAAATCTTCATCCGCTTTTTTTTTCTCACAGATTTCATTATTTTGTGTTCCAAAAACTTTCTTGTAAACAAATTCATCAGAAACCTTTGCTACAACGGGTTCATCTTGATCAGATGGTTGATAAACAGTGGTCATTAATATCACCAATTCTTCGTCAGAATCTTCATTAACAGGCTCAGCATCTTGACCATCTGAAGGCAATTTCATATTACACAAATAAGCATCGTCATGTTGATCTGGATAGTTCTTATTTTTAATATCTTTTTCTTTATTATGGACGTGGTCTTTCTTTTCATCATACTCTTCTGTTCTCTCTTTATTTTTGATCTGATCCTTTGGCTTGCTACTATTTATTTCTTTATCCTTTTCATCATTTAGCTTGTCTTTAATTTCATCACTAGGCTTGTTTTTAATTTCATCCCTTTTTTTGGCTTCTTTTTTGTCTTTGTCTTTCTGCTTGATTTTCTTTTTATTTTTATCATCTCTTTGTTGCTTGTCTTTATTCTTATCTTTGTTTTGATACTTTGGCATGCCTTTGACTTCATCTTTTTGCTTGCTTTTATTTTCATAATTTTGTTTATTTTGATTCTTGTCTTTGGTTTGATCTTTTAATTTGATTTTTTTCTTATCTGCATTTTCATCTTCCTCATTACTTATTCTTTTATCACTATCAATGTCTTTATTTTTCCCTTTGACTTTATTTTTATCTTCATTTTTAACCACCTTTTTATTAGTAAATTTATCTTTATTTTTGATCTCATCATCTTCAATTTCATCTTCTTTCTTATAGGCTTTGAAAATATTTTCCTGTTTATTTTGATCTTTATTGGTTTTATTGTCTTTGTTTATTTGACCTGTTTCAATTAATTCTTTTTTTTTCTTTGATATATTTAAAGCTTCTTTAGTAGTCGAATAATACGAAGAACACCCAGGGTCATCTTCAGAAATCGTCGGAAAATTGCTTGTTGACTATAAACAAAAAATATTAACATTAGAGATCTGGTTATTAACATAAGCCAACCCTCTTTAAGTGGGTTGGCTTATATTAATAGGTTTAATAACAAACCCATTTTAACCCTGTTTATAAACTGTTTAAAACATGCTTAAATCTAACCACATTTGAGCAATTTGAATTAGCTGATAAAATTAAATCATAAACTCTTTTATCGACTCTTTTATTACATTTCAACAAAATACCAATTGAAACCAATTTAACTTGCCTCATCTAAAAGTTTTACTCTGAGAGCATATTTATGAAATTTAAATAACTAAGCACATGCAGATTCACATCGTAATGTTATATTGTTATTGTCATATTGTTATTGTTATATTGTTATTGTCATTTTGTTATTCTTATTGTCATATTGTTATATTGTTATTGTCATATTGTTATATTGTTAATGTTATATTGTTATTGTTATATCGTTATTGTTATAAAAGACAAGGCGCTGAAACAAAAAAATGTTTATTTGCTACAAAAATACTGTTTTTCCCTTTCAAAGAAATTACATCGGTCAAATAAATTTTAAATGGTTGGAATGCAGGTTCAAAACACTGAAAATCTTAATGAATAAATACTCACGTTATGATTTAGAATAAATTTGGTACATTCCATTTGTCCAGTTACAGCAGTCAAGACACCAGTATTAGTCGATGCAAGAAATTTGTTGGAATAAACAACACTCTCAAGTGATATCTCATTATTCTCACAATCCTCATTGCTAACCACAAAGAACTCATTTAGGAGACCAGGCCGCCCCTAAATAATACATTTGACAAAAATATTATTTATAATACTAAAAAGTGAAAATGAAATAAAATTTGTTTATTCTAAGTGATATTCCACATTTGAGCAATTCCCAAATAGAGTGAAGTTGTCTATGAAAAAATATAAATAGTGACATATGAAATATTATAAGGTGTATTACATAAGTTTGATTTAAAAATAACTCTACAAATAATTTCAACCAGATTACTATTATCGAGAAATCTTTCCAGTAATTATTACTAAAATTTCAAGTCCTGTAATTTCT
Organism: Euphysa ruthae; assembly: GCA_035046665.1. Lineage (NCBI taxonomy): Eukaryota > Metazoa > Cnidaria > Hydrozoa > Anthoathecata > Corymorphidae > Euphysa > Euphysa ruthae. The sequence goes on along the minus strand of JAUZNK010075945.1, from coordinate 596 downwards.
CTCTTATTAATATAAAGAAAGAAATTTAGAAGAAAAGGTTTATCCAAATTGGCCTGGTTAACCATGTGACCAGAAATTTTGTCAAAACAGCAAGTATGATTTAGAAATTTTGTCAAAACATGATTTAGAAAATTTAGCAAAAATTTTTATGAGTGAAAATATAAAAAGTAATGATATACAGTCTCAGGTAGAAAATGATTTAAAAAAACACAACATAATCTTAAGTGATGAAACGGGTAGTATTGAAGTAAAAAATTAACCTCAATAAGAATTAAAAAAAAAAAAAAAAAAAAAATTAGCCTAGAAATTGTTTGTAAATTTGAAAATGCCTTTTATATGCGATCAACAATACACAGAGACTAACTAAACGTTTTTCAAGACGTGCGTACGTACGTGCGTATGTACATACGTACGTACATATACACGTAAGTACGTAAACCGTACGTACATATGTACATACGTACATACGTACGTACGTACATGTACACGTAAGTACGTAAACCGTACGTGTGTGCATGTGTACGTGTGTGCGTGTGTGCATGCGTACGTGCGTATGTGCGTATGTATGTATGTATGTATGTATGTATGTATGTATG
>JAUZNK010075934.1:0-13620 GCA_035046665.1 Euphysa ruthae | reverse complement strand
GTTTATACGCCGCCGTTTTTATGTATTTACACCCTATTGATAACTCGTAAAACAAGAAAATGACTCTGAAACAATTTTCATATTACTATATTGCACCAAAAAATTTTCTAAATTATTGGCAACCTGGAGAGCTTGATAATGAAACTTTTTTAGTTAACAATGGTTTTTCAAGTTTTCACCCTAGATGTTTTACTTTACCGTCATCTTCAACTTCGAAAAGTTTGGAGCGAAAGTAATCATGACATCTGTTGAAGAAATTAATAACAGTAAATTTTTGTATGAAAAAGTAAGTGTGCAAGGAATCGTGTTCAATTTTGGGGATGTAGAAAGATTTATGATACAAAACAATGATACTTTACTTATGAAATGCTTGTTCAAAGATAATGCTGAGTTATAACTCTTACATCAATGAATGATATGATTGACAAAGCTGAGGGTGAGAAATGATACCGCATTGACGCCTTGCTCATTTCCAAGTTTGACGATAAGCGCTGCATTAAAACAATAGACATGACTAAATTTTAAGTAATCAAAGTTCATGACTACTCCTTTAAAAAAATAGACACTCGTTAAGGCAGTTTATTGTTCAGTTTGCTACAAAAAAGCAAAAAAGTAGAAGCTGATACAAATGGGTTTTTCAATGTGGCAGTGGTTGCATGACATCGCGAGAGAAATGTAAGTTGTCATCAACAGTTTCATTCCAAATCCACAAAGACGGTATTTCCACTGATGTATTAGCGGAAGTTGCAACAACGCAAGAATTTTTTAACTGCAAAGGAGGCGATCATAAAGCTCTTGTTAAACAATTACTGATGTCACGTTTGAATATGAGTTACTGTGCGAAAACGAACAAAATTGCAACAATGACATTGTCAAAGTAACAAAAAGACATTTATTTTATTTTATCCAGTTGGTATTTATCTTTTTATAAATGTTATTAATTTATTCGGTGATAAGTTTTTGGGCTCGCGAAAATTTTTATTATTTCGGGCTTATGGCTATATGTCTTTATACTTGCATACAGTTTAGAAAGTTCTTTTTTACATTGGTGTCTAAACCAGAGTATTAAGTTGAAAAAAAGTGAATATTTTGAAGACCGCGCACATTATTTGCATAGTTCAACTCTAGTTGTATCTAATTTTCTTTGCATCGGGATAGACTTACGTATTATTTTATGTCAATTATTCACTACAAATATTTAGAGATTTTTTTTTTTTTTTTAATGATAAAAAAAAAATTGTGCTTCTAAATATTAGAGCTTTTTATATATTCCATCTTCTTAAATTTATTTTATTTTAAAATTTTTCATGTTATTCTATGATGCCTATGTGATTTTTTTTTTTTTTTTTTATGAATATCTTAATGTTATTAAACGTGAATTAATTTCTTGGTTTTCTTTGAAGGTAAAGAATAAATCCCCGGTGGTTATGGTTTTCAAAACATGGAAAGATGAATATTAATCTCCACAGGACCATTCATATTAGAATTAGCCTATTCTAGACCCTCCCTCGTTATTTACTCTAACATAGTACTAGTGCAAAAAACGAGTTAGGTAGCAATGATTTTTGAGAATCAAAATCCGCTATGCAGTGCAATAAAAATACAATACAGATAAATAAAAAAAATCCATTTAAAGGTACAGAACGACTTAATCTACGCTAGTTATCGTTATGGACCAATTAATCACAGTATGTTGGTTTCTGTCTGTTAATACAATTAATTTTCTGCGGGCTAAGTTACCTCGATGCATCTAGTATATTTAGAAACGATAATGAACCAAAATGAATTCCGACAGTGTCAACTCGAATTTCGTGTGAAGGTTAAAATGCTGGAAAACTTGTCGAGACACCAGAAACTAAATCTGTGGGTAGTTTTATAGCAGTAGTTAGAAAATGAGTTGTATGTAAAGATGCTTCAGTGACTAATATAAGTAAACGTAACAAGTACTTCAAATTAACTAAAATACCGCAGAGAATACTAAAAAAGAGAGTATCAGAAGAGAAATTGCCAGACGATTTAAAACCGTTTATAGAGACAAATTGGTTACGATTGGTTTGATAGGACCGGAAACAGTTACTCGATTTCCCACGTGATCCATAATGTTTTGCAACCAGAATATTATGATCAACATTTTCTAAAGCTTTTTGAATCGATAAATACACCGCCAGCAAAAAGACCATTATCAATAGCTTCTTTTAATAGTCCTGTTATCCTTAACAATGAGTGAAATATAGAATGTTTAGCACAAAAGCCAAATTAAAGATCATCTAAACAATTATAAATATTTATAAAACTATAGAGACGAGGGTACTTAAGTTTCTCGAGAAGCTTTTTGATACTAGATAACAAAGAAATAAGTCTATAATAATTGTAGTCTAACTTCGACTCTTTTTTAAAACTTAGTAACACTGAAGATGATTTCAATATATCAGGAAAAACACCGATTTCAAAAAAAAGATCAGAAAGAACAAAAGAAATCTCATTTTTAACTGCTTTCAGAGTATTAATAGGTACGAGGTCCTGATCCTTTTCCAGATTTGAGGTTATTAATTAATACCAAGATTTCAAAACAATCAGCTAAAGAAACAAAAAAGGTTACATACCTTTTTTGGCCCTTTCATATATTTATTAAAATTTTTTTTTACTTATAAAAATTGGTATGAAAAGAATGAAATTTAGAATTTATTTATTTAGCAACTGTTGTAAAATATTGATTAAAAGTTTTTGGAATCAACAAATGGATCTGTTATCGGAAAATTTTTATCTAAAATATAATTAGGCGAAGAGTCATTTCTAATTTTTAGATTAATGTTTTTTATACCTTTCCATGTTTGACGAAGATTTTTTGCATTATCTGAGAAATACCTTTTCAAATGCAGTTCTTTGCTTTTTTTGGTTAATTTTACTAGCATATTTTTATACATTTCAAAATGAGTTTCATACCTGTCTTAGTTAACAACATCTTTAGCTCACCAAAACTTATTATAAAGAATGTGCCGTTTTTTAATTGATGTTAAGATACCTTCGGTTATCCATGGTTTAAATCTGCATTTAAAGGTCTTGATACCCGTCTTTTTTAGCGACACATCGATCTAAAATTTTGTTAAAGCTGGCGAAGAAAGAATCAAAACTACAATTGGTAAGTAAAGCTCCGATATCTAAAACATTATTCCAATTAACATTTAAAAAACGACACAAAAAATTTCTGTTATCAAAGTGTTAGTGTTTCTCCTATTAATATTATGTTTATGAATAATGAAATTTTTATTCATTTCTGGAAAGATAAAAAACTGCGGTAGATGATCTGAAATTATTTTCTTGTCAGTGCAATTAAAGATAAAAAACTGCGGTAGATGATCTGAAATTATCTTCTTGTCAGTGCAATTAGAAAAGATGTTATCAATTAATGTTCTTGACCTGATAGTTATTTCAGTTGGGAGAGTGATGTGAGGTAAATGATTATTGGAATTAATCAAGTTAAAAATTCAGAGGTGTTCACATCAGTCCAATATTTAATTAAATCAATGTTATAACCACTTAACAGGCTAACAGATTTGTTTTCTAGAGATATTTTATCAAGTAACGGTGCTAAAAGTTCATCATTGAATTCATTTTTTGGATGTCTGTAAATACATCCTATATTGATAATAGATTTTTTAGGAGAAATTATTTCAATAAATATAAATTCAAGAACAGAAGATTGAAGCGGAGTTGGCACAATAGTAGGACGTTTGACTCCGGAGCGAAAGGTTACGAGTTCGACTCCCACCTCTGGCGGAAATTAATTTCCATGTTATCTCTGAGTTTCTGAGAAAAACTCATTGCGTAATGCAACGCTAGCCCAAATTGGTCGGGTTGTTTGGTTGAGCGAATTTCGTAGACGCAAATGGACGTTCTAAGTATTCCAAGACCCGCCACATGGGCCCATCTGGAAATATTGTTTCGGCAATTTGTTAATTCCCCGCGTTAAATATGACATTCTCATTCTCTCTCTCTCAAGATTTACACATCAATAAAGCATGTCTTGTTTTAAATTGTAATTGTTTCGAAATGTATAAAAAAGAGCACTTCCATATGATAAAACAGTTGGAGTATGTTCAAAATCATAGCCTTCAATATCAGTTGGTAGATTAAGGGTTATTTCCTGTTAAAGCCTATTTTCTGTAATTGTTATCACACTAGCATTGCGAGGAGTTCGTCGACATGAGAGATAAGAGAAGATACATTCATATGAAACGCAGAAAAAGAAATACTGCTGTCAAAGTTAAAGCACAAAAACCAAAAATGTTAAAATACTTACAGTAAATCAGGTTTGAAGATACTTATTTTTTATCATCACTACAATCTAATGCTTGAGAAACAAAATAATTGTTAAACACGTTTGTTGCTTTCAGGAGAAGGAAATGAATTTAAATGAGAAGGTAGATTAGTTAAGTTCAGGAGGATGTCATTAGAAAAAAGCAACTTAAATTCATTTTGAGAAATATTGCTGAATGGAAATAAATTAGAGGCACAAAAAATACAAAATCATGAAGAATCACCAGATTGCAATAACCTGTAATCAATATCATTAAGTTTGTTTCATTTTTGTGAATCCAAGAGTCACCTAAGTCACATCGGATTGAATGTTGCCTTAATATAAAAACTTACTTTAAACTATTTTTAAAAAAAAAGCAAAAAACTAGAAGTAGTTTTTTTATTTTTAAGAGCAAAACAATGATATATTAGAAATAATTAAGAATCTTAAAATAAAGCCGTAGAAAACTATAAAAGAAAATTCATCTAGAATTTCTGAATAGCACAAACATTTATATGCAGTAGAAGAGCTAACAGAGGATAAAAAATTACTTAGAGATGTTGATTACGATTCTTTATATTTAAATTAAATAGATTTAAAAATTTATTAAACGAAAGAGACCATCCATACATCAAATTAATTAAAAATTATTCATGCGAAGTTTTCAAAACAAATTAAACTATGAAAATGTATTCTTAACAGCGACATTTAAGAAAATATTAGGTAATAAATATATTGAGCAAAACAAAAACAAATCCGAATTAAATAATTGGAAAAATAGTGATAACGAAACAACGTTCCAGAGATAGTATACAAAACCAGTTACTTAAATCAAAGTAAAATACTGGCATTGCAAAACCCTAATTAATAACTAAATCGAAAAGAAAACATAAAAATAAAGGAAGTCATTAACGTTTGTAGTAATCAATCTCACCAAACTCTTCAGTCAGTTGATTGATATGGCCAAAAATCGTGAAAAGTGTTTTTTCGTTTAGTACCGAACGATACCACTGGAAACCCAAAAGCCAAAAGTCTTTTTTTGACGATATAGCGATTTGCATTTCCTGTGGAGCAGTCGATAGTAAGAACAGAGGCTTTCATTGATAAAGAGTTTGGTGTCTTTGTTCAAATCAAAGATGGTCTTGTCAGCTAAAGCTTTATTCGAAAGTTTTTTCAATTGACAAATTTCACGATTGTTCTAGTTTTGTCAACAAGGTAGTACTTGGATGTCAGATATAACAATATATACACCGATTTTTCCAAAAAACTCAATCAAATTGCCTTCTAAATCTTCATTCCCAATTGACTGGGGAAGTTCAAAGATCTTCACACTATCATGTTGAGAATACTGTTGACAAGCGTAAGATAATTTTTCCAAGGCAACGACGCGATAATTCAGGTTCACATTAGCCGCTCCAACATCGGTTACAACATTTTTTTGTGCAGACAGATTACCAACTTTAGTGGTGAGTTGATCCATTTTGTTGCCGACATTATCCAAACGTGTTTGTAATTTATCATTCAAAGTTCAATATAATACAATATAATATTTACCAGTATCTCTTTTTTAATTGATCTTTTGTATATCGCGACATTGTCATAAATATTTTTATTACATATATAAATTCACCACAAGATAATTATTGGACAAAATGGTAGTTATAGCAGAGAAATTATTGGACAAGTCTTTTTTTGACGGTTAAACACAATACCTAACTGCAAAAATTCAGTAGCTATTGACGTCCAGTACCATCAGAGATGTAGGGTATATGCTCGGAAGGAAGTTGTTAAGCCATGATCACAAGGTAGCAGACACACTGATCTGACTCCACACAATTAAACAATTATTCTCCAGATGCAAACATAACCTTGCTACCTATTTTCAAATATCCAGAACTATGTGCAAATACCTTGTTTAAAACTGGTTGCGGTGCAGACATCAAGAATATTTGAGTCTGATAAACTGCGTGCTATGGATGCCTTCAGATTTGGCGCGCCTGCTTTTCATTGTAAATTAGCGTGCCTGCGTGCCAAGATTTTTGGCGTGGTATAAAAAATCGGCTTGCCTATAACATTGACGTGTTTTTAATTTTTAGTGTGCCCAATGGTGTATTATAATTAACTAGATAGCGATCTCCGCAAGATATTTAAGAAGCGAACTGGAAGCCATTTGAAACGATGTAATTTTTACTGGAAACCATTATTATTGGCAAAACCCACTGAGCCATCAGTTTATTTGTCTTTATTAAGGGCATTAAACATATTTGCAGCCGATGTAGCTTCCAAATATCGCGTTCAAGTAAAAAAACGAAAATGTAAAGGCCTTAAAAACAGCATAAAAAATCCACAGGTAAACCAAACACAGCTGTAATATACAAACAATACGATAATACAAACATTTGTTTATTTTAAAATACGAATTTGTTAAAATATAAGTTTTATTTTTAACTGAAAAATACTAACATAACACTAAAACTTGAATTACACAATAAATTTGTTTAAAACATGAACTTTATTAAGATAAAAGTTATTTCTTCCGTCTATTTTAGTGCGGAACATTCTGTTACTCCAGGTGGCGGTGGTGCGACAGAAACAATATATGCCTTTCTCAATGACATCAACATCATTCTAGAAAAATTTTCTGTAAAAGGAAATTTAGTTGATGAGACCTTAATTAAAAACATATTTTTAACTAAATAAGTTTGATAAAAATATAGTATTAATGTCATAAGTTGAATAAACTAATACTTGATAAGCTACCTATGGATTTAAACAATGTATAAAACCACAAAGAAATCCCAAATGATGGAAAAACTTCATCGTTCCTGCTTTATATCAAAAACAAATAGGAAATAAAAAGAATCAAATTTTATAGCATATATGAATGTTATGATTTACCATAATTAAAAATTTTCGTCTGCTATTCATTACTCATAAAAGTATGCTAAAATAACTGAATCAAAATATTAGACACCCTTCTGTTAAAGAGGCAGTGTTTACGTCTTAAAGCCATTCGATAACCAGCACCACGTTACATCATAAAATTTTATGATTCAGAAATTGAAACATAGCTTTATAAAAAATAAAACCAGGGTAATATTTTATTTAAAATTTTTAACCTGCATTACTGATTTTTGTTGATTGAAAATAAAAGGTGAATAAGGTATGAAATTTAAAAAGTTTCAAAAGAATACTTGTTTAATTTAAAGAGAAAATGAAGGGGTGTAAATAACCTCACCATTGATTTTGAAATTAACAACCAGCCACCACTATAACTTCAATAACATGCCACATCAGATATTTGATGATATAAAATGTTGTTGTAATCATAGGCCAGAAACCTAAACCTATTCCACTTCATTTTTCCAGCCCATTTTCAGTTGCTGAAAACGATCAGGGATGTCGTCTCACAATCAGCATAAAATTTCTTTTTGTACTGTTTAGCTACTTCTTCTCTGATTCAGTTTTTGTTATAGCGACGTTATTTTCTACAACTGCGCAAATACTTGTGCTACCAGTTTACATTTCCCACCAGTAACTTTTAGGTCTTTCAATTCTCAAACTTTCATTTCATGGAGCATTTCATAATTTCGAATGCCAAAGCATGGTTTTAATGATAATTTAAATAATTTAAAATAATTTTTCTAATATATTCTTTATCGAGAGCGTTTTCGTGTTTCCGGCTGCTTTTTACAAAATCGAGATTTAAATTCTCTGACAACACTGTTGCTGCATCATTCGACTATAACTCCCTTTTTTTTTTAAATCAGAAATGACAGAGTTTAGGAATTCTATTTATTTTCTTCTTAATTTTTGCCTTTTTGGTGATACCCTTGATTATTATTTTATACATTTACTATATATTTATAAACACTGATATCACGATGAAGGAGAAGATAGATGGTTGGTACTTTGATGGATGATTAACGGAGAAGTTTGGGATTGCAGATTATTTTTGTCTAGTGTGTTAGTAACTTTAACTTATTTGGAGGGCGGAATCATATTTTGTAAGAAGTGGTGAGTTGGTGATTGTCTTTACAGAAAAAATAAATAACGATGGAGCAGCATCCACCTTTAAAGTTACTTCATGCTGAGAAAAATCTTTATTTGGTGAGAGAAAGTTTTAGTTTGAGGACAAAAAATGATTGCTGCAAATGTAGGAATGGATCAACGTTCTCTTTTTTCAATACTACTAGCCACCCTTTGCAAAGGTATTTTTTTTACTTTATTTTACAATGGAAATCTGTTGACCCTTCTGTCATGTGCCTGTTTGTACAGCCATATGCAGAACATAAACGAGCCATTATTCTAACTAATACACAAAAAATAGTTCAAAATAAAATAAATCTCTGCTCTATATATATATCGATGATATTATCACTGTAGATAAACCTAGCTAAGTAACTAGCGGTAAACTTCACTTTTCACTAATCTTGTTTTGCCCCTAATAAAGGTTTCCAGCATCGCTTACGTCATTTCAAATGGCTTCACTTCAATTGACTGAGTCCGCCATCTAGTTAATAAAAGATCATTTAGATAATAAGATCATTGGGTGTGCCATGATTTTTGGCGCGCCATAAAATTCAGCATTTTTCAGAACATCTAATTCTTTTTAAAGAGCCAGTGTGGTAATGAAATCAAAACAATAACGTTGTCATCTGTCATAACAATATTAGACCAAAATTTAGACGCATTAAAACAACAAAAGAAATAAAAATTGGTCAATGACGATATGAAAACTTCACTCCTGCTGTTTACAGGTTTGGAACGACTGTGCCACTTCAAAGTATATATCTGATAAGAGTGGCAACGTGAATATGGATCTAACCCTTACTTGGATTGAAACGCAATAAGAAAAAAATAATTTGATTTAATTCAATGGCAGAGGACAGATAAACGAGAAATTAACATGTAAATAGTTATTAAACAGTTAAAAAGAATTATCTAACATAATAGTGTAAGGTAGAAATGAGTTTTCATATGCTCTCACTTGAAGGGCGAATTCTTATATAAATCGAATTGACCATATCTACACTTACACAAAGTTGACTCTCGGGTCGTTTTAACGAACGCAATTGCAATTCGGTTATCATTCTTCAATATTAAAATGTATTAAACATCAAAACAAATTAAATTATACTAAATTTTAAGATGGTGTCACCAAGATTAGTGTGTGGGTAACCGTGATAATCGCAATTTGACCCAGTATCCTCATTTATGAAAACATAGATATGATGACAGAAAAGTATACACGTTGCTACCTTAATTTCAGGAGTTATATAAGTATTTTAAGGAGTTAGGGGATGCAATTTTAATTTGGTCTGTAAAATAAAAATTTCAAATCTGTGCCGAGAATATAACTCAGCAATCGTTTTGCGATTAAACCTTAAGGGTATTCTTGCGTTACTTAACAATTAAAACTAGCAAGATATTTTCCCATCAAATGCGATTTCAGCCAAAAAATTTTTAAGATGACCTTGCAGACTCGCAATCAATTCTCACAAGACGTAGCAAATGGGACACAAAGGAAAAACAACATGCAAATAATCGATTTAATGTATTAGCCATAATATTTTACCCTGCAAACAATGTGACATTCGTGAAACCAGTCGGCCTACAATGAGTAAATTCGCAACACCATTTACGAAGATCTTGTCACTTGCCAAACTCTAATTAGATTGTCAGTATAGCCTGCAAACAATGTTTGCCCATCAGCAGACCATGCCAAAGAGATACAATCAGCTGGCTTTGATTTAGTACTAATGCTGATAACTTCTGGTTTCAATTCATCGACAACAGTTTTTGATTCCAAATCCTATGAGAATTAAAACATGTCAATAATGGATTTTAACAAATATAATATATATATATTTTATTTGATATATTAATGTATTTAAACCAGAACTTACACGATTATTCAAGATTATTTAAAATCTATAAGCAACCTTGTTTTTAAAATGTGAGTCTTGCTATGTTAAAAATCTGTTCAAAAACTTGCAGAACACTTTTGTATTGTGTATCAAAAATCTTTGAAGAATGCAACTTGATATTATTCTATTTCCAAAAAATAATTGAGTACAAATAATTGAGATGGTATAATTTATAACTGCTAGACCATAAAAGGATAATGTAAATATCTTACCCAGATCTTTATACTTGGACCAGTAGCTGCACATAACCAGTATCGGTTGGGACTGAAGCACAATGAGTTAATGATATTGCCCCCGTCCAATGTGTAGAGATGTTTACCCTCATTCAGATCCCACAGCATTGCCATACCATCTTTACCACCTGAAGCACACAATGAACCATCAGGAGAAACTGTGACTGTGTTTAAGTAACCAGTGTGACCTATATGATTGGTCTTTAGCTTGCAGTTTGTCAGGTTCCAGACCTAAACGAAAATTATAAAACTTTCTTTGCAAAGCTTTTCTTTGTTTGATTAACATGAAAATCCAACTAAAATTTTACCATGCACCCAAATAAATCTTGAGCATTAATTATTTTTTTGGATTTTTCGCTAGCACAGCCCACCAGTTGAGCTGTGCAAATTAATAGTCCTTAGATTGCCTGTAACATTGTTTAAAGTCATCAATTTATTTCCTTTCTTCCAAAAATCTACTAAAAGCGTTTACATCAGCGATATTACAAAATAATCAACCATTTTTTTTCCTAACATAAGATGTTCTATTTGCACATAAAACTTTTTGTATTGAATTTGTTAAAACGTGACAAAATCTTTACCGTCAGAATAAAATAAGGAAAATTTTTATTAAAGTTTTTTTTTATGAAGGGATCTCTTTGAATGCAGGGTAAGTAAAAAACTGACAAACGAAGATACCTAACAGAAAAAGGTAAAAATGCTTTGCTTTGATAAATTAGATGAAACATCTGCTTCCTGGCAAAGAGATTTAAACCAAAAGATAATACCCATCAATATTAGAGAAGGCCAGAAGGATTATTTGGGAAAGAAGGGACTTACATATTGACATTCTCTTTGTAAAAAGCAGTGACCAGTTATTTAAAGCTATATTTTTCATATGTTTGCACAGATGTGATCAAGATACCATGGATATTTTGTCAATAAACAAATATGTTAAGAATGTTTAAGGAGATTCAACCACAGATAAACACTATATACATACTGTCAGGTCTTCATGAAAATTCAATTGTCAACCATGGATAAAGTTTAAACAAGTTGATTTTTGGGTGAAAATGACAAGTAGTATTAATGTGTAAACTACTCAGAGCCCTTTCAGTTTTTCACTCAGTTTTTCTTTACTTTTAAATCAAAATTGAAAAGTAAGTAATTGAAAGTCAATAATTTTTCTTGAGCACAGAATTTTAAAATATTTACCTTATTTTGTGGAACACAAATCTTGAAAAGAGGATAGGAATAAGGCTGACCGTTATAAAAAGGGGGAGGTAAAACCCTCAGAAAGAGCCTTTTTTATCACATTTTACTTAGGTACGGTAACATCAACAAAAAACACCCATGTAAAAAAATGGGCATCTCTAGAAAAATTGCAAATTTGGTACAAATACACAATTTTCATACTTTTGAACTATGATTTTTAGCCACATCTATAAATTCACATATTCTTTTTTTATAATTTTGGACATTAAACTAAATATTAAAAATATTTATATATATATATATTGTGCCAAATCTGTGGTTCTAGGGAGGTGTGGCAAAATATTTGCTCTCAATATTTTAAGCTATTACATTTTTTAAAAATGTAAAATATTATGTAAAACATGAAAAATAACAAATTTTTTGAAGATTTCTACTTTTCATTTCTATTACTAAAATTAAAAATATTATTAAAAAATAAATAAATTTTGTCATAATCATGACTTGGGTGATTCTTAGAAAAGGTATGGTGACCAAAATTCCAAGGACATTCCAAAAAATTCTTTGCCGCTGAGCATAGGTGTCTTGAAAAACACACCAAAAATATAAAAATAAAATTTAATTGGAATTGGCTTTAAACATATAGGTAAAAGGTTGTTTCTTGCAAAATTTGACTTGCAGAGTAATTTTTGCTATTTTTGAAAACACCAAGAATTTCATGAATATAAAATTTATCTACATAACTAAAGATTAAAATTGCAATTAGTCATGTCAACTTTTCAAGCTTATTCCCAATGAAAATTCTTTTAAGTTTAAAAAAAAAAAAACCAACATGCTGAATGAGACAGGCCTTAAACTATTGACTGGTTGAAGTTCCCCAGGCATGTGTACAAATTGCTGAATGCAATAATTTGACCTGGGAAAATTCATGTTTATTGTAAACAAATCTTTCGAGTCCCCGACCTTGTTTCAATATTATCTGTGTCTAATTTAAAATTTTACTTTACTTTTTAATTCAAATTTATCCAAGCTACATATACATTTTAAATTTAAAAAGTGTGTAAAAAACAAACAAAGCTTAAAAAAATATTATGTATGTTTGTTGTAAATCATCAAATGAAAATTTTTTAAACTTGAGGATTATAACTATACATATACTTATAACAAAATTAAATTAAATCTCACAATTTTATAGTACATTAAAAATATAATTTAAAAAAATGCTACTTAAACAATTCAGCATAATCATAAAAAGATCTGAATAATTAATTTCTGAGCTGCCGGGTCAGTTTTTAAATCCCATGGGAATGGCAAACAGGCATTCATTAAAGGCCAGTCTGAGGCACTTTTACCAATGTCATAGTAAAGGCACTACTTGGTTAATTAAGGCATTGTATACTGTGATCTTTTAACATTTACTTAATAAAATGCAGGTATTGCGGAAAACAATTGCAATAAATAAGACATTACCTTTACTATCTTGTCCCATCCACATGATACAATAATTGGATTTTGTGTGTTGGGTGAAAATCGTACACACGAAACCCATTCTGAGTGACTTTCATCAGAGATGGTGTATTTGCACTGACCAAGTGTATTCCACAATTTGATTGTGTTGTCTCGTGATCCCGATACAATTTGACGATTATCAGCAGAGAAGGCAACACTTAAAACATCTTTAGTATGACCAACAAACTGCCTCGTTGTAACACCACTAAAAAGTACATTAAAACGTTCAATTTTGAGAGTTAAAAATAAACATAAAAATATATCATATATATATAAACATCACTAAATGTCAAGAGACTTATTTTTATATAAAGCCTCCAAAAAATCAAAATGGCCTGAAGTCTACTGATCTTTACTAAATCCTCAACTTTTATTTAGATTTGCAGATTTAATCCTTACAACAGGTTCACAGACAAGAAAATTTCATAACTTACCAATTCAAATCCCAAAGACGTAGAGT
>JAUZNK010075923.1:0-13620 GCA_035046665.1 Euphysa ruthae | reverse complement strand
ACTGAAAATTTCAACATGTAATCTTTAATATTAGTACAACGTCCTGAGCAAAAAAAAAAAAAAAAATTGTAAATTGATTCCAATTTTCTGTACAGAAAAGTCATTTCCAATCGGCATTGTTTGAAACTGTTTCTCTCGGAACACCCAGAATATATAACTAAGTTTCATCTTAACTTTTAGACCAAAATCTTAATTCATTCAAAATTTATCATTGTTTTGAAAAAAATAATCAGAATCAAACCATTGCAATAAAATAGTTTAAACCCAGTTAAACTGATCACTAACATATACTTTTCCTTCCTCAAGTTTTGTCTGTGTTAACCTTTTCTGATTGAAATTAGTCTTTTTTATTTGTTTTTTTTTCAGCATCGGTTGATTTGCGGTCACACATTTTGATACATCCAGCTGTAGTGTAGTGGCCTTATTTGATACCCAAATTTGTAAAACCCCATTATTATAAGCTATGAACGCAAATGCTACTAAACTCCCAAAAATTCTTTTTGGACACCGTAAAGGCGAAGAGATATAAAACAGTTAAATTTTCAATTAACCAGTTTTTGTATGTTCTGTTATTCAACTGTGATAGGTTTTGTTACCCGTACCAATATTCTTACGGTTAAATATTGTAAACTAAACATTTAACCGCATCATTCTTATTTATATTAATTAACAAAATAGCAGCTCACTCTGATTTCACTGTGCTGAAAACTTAATCCTTCTTTGTAAAAATATGAATGAAAAATATGATTTCTTTAAATAATTTATCTGTAATTTTTAAAAATAAAAGTTGTTTTTGAACAAGACTCTACTTTAAGGAATAGATTGTCAAGCAGAATCTCCAGCACTTGAAACAAATTTTGTTATAGAATCTTACCCATTCATAGCAATTCTGCATCACATTGCTCAAACCCCCCTATTAAATTTGTTATAAAAAAATGATTTCGATATCTTATTGGAATTTCGTAATGGTAGTGTAATTATAGAATCGGAAAATTTGCTGTTAATTTTAGAGAGTTGGTAAAAATCCATGGAATTTTGGTGGAAATAACTGGATTGGGCAGAAAAATGTAAGTTTGTCAAATTGAATAGAACTAGATAATAATCGGTAAAATTGCAAGGTAACAATTAAGGCTTGGTGCTAGCAAGCAGAAATTCATCAACTTGGTTGCTCCCATGTAGAAAAAAAGTGAAATCGGGTGGAACAGAATGAAATCTTATGGAAACATTTAAAAATTGACATGATGATGGAATTAGGTAAAACAGATAAAAATCATAAGACCATGAGTGAAATAAGATTGGAAATATGTGAATTATAGTAAAATTAAGTTTCAACTAAGATCATATGAAGTTGATTGAAATAAGTGTCATGAAATCAATTCGATTGAATAGTTGAATGAAGTGATTTATTAGTGGAATGTTTCTGTTTTTACCTTTATAACTAATTGCAAAGATAATTTATTTAGTTTTTAAAGATTTTTAGATACCAAATTTATTGCCGGTCAATTATTCATTTATGAAGAGTAGCACTTTATCGATCTAACATTATTATACAAAAGACGTGAATTTTCCGCATATAGACACAAATCGTAAGAAGTAAATCTAAGCATGTCTGTCATTTAAATATAAAAATCGCTGATATATATTTCCCTATAGAACTTCGAGTTAATTAAATTTAAGAATGCCTTACTTAACTTTCATGTAAAGTGTTTTATTTGAAAAGTGTGATTTAAATCAGGATTTCCACCTGAGTATTTTAAATACACCATTTTTTCTAAAATTAAATGGTGGGCTAAAATCCTTTCTGTAAATAATTTTTTTAAATCTTTCTATAAGGAAGGTATTTTCGGATAACTTCCCTGAGTTGCTTATAACTGAGGGTTTAAATGAAAAATAAAAAACACGCAATCGAAAATTTAAAACGAGAAAACCAGCATACTTATGCTTGGCATAACGAATGGTTAACTCAAAATAGAAAGAATTCCTTCTAAAACCGAGAATCTAAACATAAACGAAAATAACAAACATTTAGAAATGTGCAAGAATATTGAAGATGAAAGAACACAGATAACGCTTTTGTAAAACCAATGTAATGAAAAAATGAAGTGTCAAACAAAATGTCAACCAACGATCCATAAACCAAACTTACCAATTCGTTTTATAACAGTTCCTTGTGCAAAATATGTTTTGTCAACTTATACTATATCATCGACCTATCTATATAAAAAATAATTTTCCATATTTATTCGTATTAATCGAAGTCGAATAAAACATATGTATTGTTTACCTTCACGTAACACCTCAGACTACCAAAGTTCTTATTTCAAAAAAGATCGCGATAATAACACACCTCTGAAAGACGAAACTTTGATGCTATCTATTGACTTTCTCGAACTCCTCAATTTCTTCTAACAAAAACTGACAAACCCATTGCACTACTGGCCACATGGTATCAACCCAACGTATGCAAAACGATGTATTTATCATAAAATGCACTTATAATTTTAACCATAAAATTATTTTAAAGGTTTTAATTCAGTCATTTTAGGGGAAAATCCCCTCAAAAATTTGAAAAAAACAAAAAACTTAAATTTTGTAGTAAATTTAATGAGGAATTCGTAACTAAAAAAAAATAAAGAATAAATTTTAAACACCCTTAATACCTAACTCCTGTATAACTAAATGTAAAGGATGGGTTTGTCACACTGAAAATCCTGCTAATTTAATAAATACTTCAATATCATCATCCAAATTCGTAGAAATCGATGCCTCATCACCAAAACAAAACTATTCTACAACATCGACACCCAATGCTCGAAACTTAAGGCATATATATCCCTTGAACTTTTTTTCCCTCACGCTATATCAAGCGTAAACGCGTTTAAAAAGCTTGAGAAATATCCTTGATTGTTGTTTGTTAAAAAATCACACCTGCGTTCGAATACAATAAAATGCATTTTGGCATAGCGATTAAACTTTGAGCATGTCATTTTGTATAACTTAGAGAATGCCATTTGTTGGGAAAATTTTATTTTGGAAAATATGTAGACAAACAAACATATCTTTGTTAAAAGACAATTTTTAAAAATTGGACATGTAAATTACTATTCATTCTAAAAATTATGAGACTCAACATCGTTTCCGTAGGTGCCTTCGTTTTTTAAATTATTTCACTTCAGTGATAAAGAAACCAATGTTTAAATACCTAAAAAACAATTTTTATTCTTTAAACCGTAAGCAATCTAAAAGATTTTGTGGCAGACAGATATTATTTTACAAGATATACACATAAGCGTATGTTATGAAATATAACCATCTCAAATAGCCTGCTGTTGTTATTGCAGCATTATCGACTTGATATCCACGGAGCTCAACTGATAAGTATTTAAAACTAGATTTAGTCTTCCTGAGGTGGGGGAGCATTAGCAGGCTTGTCCATATCCGCTGCTTTTCGTGTACCGGATACAATATCATCAATTCGTAACAGTAGCATTGAAGTCTGAAAAAATGTTTAATAAGCATAATTCCTTTGAAGAAATTATAACATTAAATAAACATAAACTTAAAAATATATTCTAGTGACTTACATAATTACCTTATTTAAGGAAATATATTTCTCAGAGAACCAAATTAGCGCGGTTAAATGATTACAAAGAGTTTGCCACTTTAAAAAGCTAACTTATCTACAATAACACATGTTACAGCAGACCAAATAATTCTTTTTTATTATATAGCCTTTTTCCAGATAAAAAGCGAGAAAACTGTACATTATTTAGTGTTTCTATACAGTTCATTGAATCAACTAACCTCTACTGCTGTTTTGTATGTTTGCGCTTTTACTGAGTAACAATCCCAGATACCGAGTACTTTCATATCAGCTATGACACCTGTTTCACCATTGATTCCCCATGAGGAGTTTCCACTCGTAGCATGTTTAGCCTATAACAAGTAAGAAATTAAAATAGCGTAAATAGAATTCAAATCAATTGATTATTAAAGCTATAAAAACACAACAGAAAAAGACAAACAACCTCACTCACAACAAATAACTCTCTTCCACAAATCAAGAAATCGTAAACTTATAAGTTTTTCCCTTAACCCAAGAAGACTTAAATATGTTATCAAACGGTTTCTTAATTATAAATTGTCTAGCTTTTAAATTCAACTTCTTACACGTAATTTAAATAACACGAAGAATTCTCATAAAAACTCATTAACCTTTGTAGAAGATCTCAAAAAGTTAAGTTTAGAAAATAACTTTGTTTCGAAGTTTGTTTACAAATATTATATGAAACTGTAGATCTAGCATTAGATGTATTATTGAAAAAAAAATACTGAATTTGGACGTTCAAAGAACTAAAAAAACTTATTCTTATTTTCTACATCAAGCACATATTTTTTATTCAATGACTATTATTTCTACAGCAATACCAATTTACCAAAGTAGCTGAAGTGACTTTTTTGGATGGTCCCCGAAGAAATCCTATTGTGAAAAAAACCCTAAAACAAAAACTCTTAAACTCCAAAAACTCCACTTCTCGAACAAGGTAAAAAAAACACCATAATTTGAATTTTCTTTGCAGAAAAATGTTAAATAGACATTTATGCTCATTTTTGAGGAAGTTATCGTCCCTTTTAACTCAAGATCACAGGGGCTCAATAAAAGAAAATTGCTTTAAATAAGCAGGTGTAAACTCAATTTTGAATCGGCTGGCTTTGTTATAATCTAAACGTCACATGTGTAGAAGTTCGAAGCTTAAATGAAATAAAATTGTTTCTTGCAAATGCTCCACTCTTCCCATTGATGACATGTCCAACAATGGTGTTGTTTCTCACAAGACACAGCAAACTTATCTATAATATTTTTAGGATTTCTTTCTGTATACAGCTTCTCTTTAATTACTGGAGTCCACAAATTCTTATATGCATTGTATCCCATATCCTGGTTTTCCATACATACAGTAGAAAACAACACAATCGGAATTGGTAAACAAAGATCTTTGATGAAGCTTTCCATAATCTATGATAGACTCGATATTACTGTTAGTCCGATTCACCAAAATAATTTGCTTCAGATGACTTTTTGAATAATTTGTTGAACCATTTGAAATGTTTTTAATGGATCTTTTCTTACTGTTTGGACTACTATTATTTGAAAGTTTGAAACAATAATTGCGAGTTATCAGAAACTCGATTTACTCATTACAATAAGAAGTTATCGCACTGCATTGATCAGAAAAAAGAACAAATACATTTATTCAAACATAAAAATTTTGTGATTTGAAAATTTATTGTATGGGGAACAGTCGCTCTGCTGACCGTTCATGCAGACTAAAATTTTAACTCACCAACGAAAAATTGAAGCAGGGTCTAGCCTTCCCAACGAAAAGTACGACCAACTTAACAATTCTATGTGGACTATACAAATGAGAGCTAATGTTCCTCTTAGTGGAAAAATAATCAAAGCCAAAGTGGTAGAATTTGAAAAGTCGCCAAGGCATCAGAGGGCTGATTGGGAAAATTGAAAGCTCGACATGGGATATCCTAACATGTCTCTGGAGAAGAATGCACAAAAGCATCTGACATAACTGCCACACGGAATGAAACAGTTTTATCAATAATTTTTTCATGGTATGCCTTACTTGAAACTTATAATTGTTATAAGTTTTGTTTTAACAACCCACCCAAACAAAACACTTCACTTAAAAGGGGAACAATATTCACATGGCAAAAAGCTACCATTATTCATCATCAAAAAATCAGCTTCAAGAATGTCAAGAATCTACCATGTCGCAGCTGGTTACAGTGTAAAAGTTGGATAAGTGGGGAGCTATTCCAGAAGAGGCTTGTTGATTGACCATACCATTGGACAGGAATAGGCCGAATATTTGTATGCACACCCTGATGCCGATGATATTAAATCGGTAAATTTAAGGAAATTCCTTCCCAATATATACTAAAACCCAGTCAATATAAGCCTGCACTAATCTAAGATGCTTTTACCACAAACACTTGTCTAGATATTCCAAAGGTATCCATTAATGAAACTATGGCTATGCTGAAAAATGCTTGGAATGGCGTGACTCCTGACACACTAGTCAACTGTTTTAAAAAAATCTGGCATATCACCAGACTCAGGATCAAGCAGTTGGTGAACTGGATGACCCATCTAAAGAAGTTTTTGCAACTTTGCTAAGAATCAATACACCTTGTAGCAACAAACATAAATGCAAAATCATTTTTAGAGGCCAATAATAACTTGTGTACATCCGAAGAGCAATGAACTGATCAAGAAATTTTCAATAAAGTCACTGACACCCAGACTGATGAAAATGACATAAAACAGGGTGTGGAGCAAGAGGAAATATTGGATTTCAAAGAACACCCTCCAAATACAGCTGTAAATGAGACCCTACAATTTCTTAAAAGATTTAGCCTGTTCTCGAGTGATTACATCATGACAAAGAATATCAACCAACTAACCAAAGCTGTCAGTAAGGACATATTCTCGAAAATAAGAGATAGTCAAAAATATTTGATTGCTTTAAAAAGTAAATATTTTATTGTAAAAAGCAATCGTAGTGATAACCATTGCTTTGATATTCACTTATGCAACACTTTGTTGTTGTTTGACCTCCATTACAGATGTTAGGGCCTATAAACTTGGTGAAACTCGGTGAAACTCAGCAAAACAGCAAATGAAGCAAACGTGAAACTTTCCCAATGTTTCCAAAATTTATCGAGACTTTTACGCATTAGTTTGACAGGATCTGTCAGATCAGCAGTTTTGACAAAATTTATCGAGATAACTTTTACGGGTTAGTTTGACAGGATCTGTCAGATCAGCAGTTTTGACAAAATTTATCGAGATGACTTTTACGCATTAGTTTGACAGGATCTGTCAGATCAGCAGTTTTGACAAAACACTCCCTAACTCAAATTTTTCGTCCACCATGAAGATCCACATGGTGATTCAGCTTTTACTTGTAAAAACAATATTCATTTAAGGTTTGAAAACTCAAATATATTTAATATAAATATATTTCGTGAAAATATATAATTATAAAGAATAATGCTGGTAGCTTCTCTATAAATCAGGTTATTTAAATCCACTTTGTTGAGTTTATACCATATAAATTTATTTTTTCCGCAACTTTTCTGACACTTTAAAATTGCTTATTTCTAAATAATGACAATTTTATGTTAGCTTAATGGTTAGTAATTTTATGCCTTTGAACAATTTTAGGTACTTCTGACGCCACAATTCTATATACTATAAAATCTTCAACTATTGCGGCTACTGTAAGATGTTTTTCAACAACTTAGAGGTCTTATTAAACGTTTAAATATAAAGACACAGAGCCAGGTAAATTTCTTCTGACTTAATTTTCTCAGGAATTTTTGAAAAATAGAGAAGTAGTGAATGGATTTTGATAAATTGACAAAGATGTTACTTTAAGGCCTAAAAGAACAATGTTTTGGGACCGAAAAAATATCAAAAAAAAAAAAATATCAAAGTGTAACAATAATTATAAATTTAAAATTACGCTAATCAATGTGTTAAAGTTATTTTTGATAAAATTTCCGTTATTTCATTCCGAACTATACAAATAAATTGCAAAATGGTGATAAAATCAGAGACCTACTGCTTGTCTCCTTTTCTCGACAATGATACCTTATTACATACATCTTAATATGTAAACTGAACTATGTATATTTCTTCATTATTATGTTTTATTTTGTTTGAGAAAGGAAATAAGTAATAATAATATTAATTCAGGTATTTTGAAAATTTAATCAAAGAAATTCAAAAAAGCTCACATATGTATCACTGAGTTCAGCAAAATTTAACATGGGTTGAATAATTTTATCAATGGATAAAAATTTAGAAAACAACCCTTTGAAATAATTAATTACTCACCCTAAGTGCTGTGATTGTTCTAATAGAGTTTGTTCCACAATTTTGTATAAGTGTTTTTGGTATTACTTCTAAAGCTTTTGCAATAGCTTTATATGGCCATTGTACAACACCAGTGATGCTTTTGGATTTCTCCTCTAATGCCTGCAATAAAAATAACCACTTTCTTTTATAATTTTCTAATTTTATAGCAAAACTTGAACTTATTTATTATTCTTAACTGAAAGATGTTTTTTTTTTTATTTGTTTCAGTTAATGTAGTATATTATTATCATAATTAAATTAGTCAAAAGATTTTGCTAATCATTCTGAAATGCAATCAGAATATACATACAAAAAGTTTTCACTAAACTAGGAAAATATCAATTTGAACATAATACTACCAAATTTACAATAAAAATATGATTTCATTTTGTCTGAATAAAGAGAAAAAAGCAAACTCGATTTTGGACCCAGCTAACAAAAAGGCGTAAATGAGAATGTTTAAATTCTACGTTAAAAATTCTAATAGATCTCTGGGATAATATAAAAAATATTTTTGCGTATGTTATTTCCCATAAACGAAGCTAGGATGTTCGAACTTATAACGATTTCTTAATACTTGCATGGCCTTCAATAACTTTGATGGTTCACATCCATATATTTCAGAGCTGTAAGTGATATTCTTTAATAAAATAATAATTCATTATCAAGGCCTGAATTTGTGCACAAGGAGCAAACAGCCTAAATATACTTTAAGAAAAAACAGAATTATTCATTGTATCTGTACACAAAGGATGACGGATAACATCTCAATAAAAAGAAGCTTGGAAAGATTGCTACCAGTTCAATGGATCTGAGCCACTATATAAAGTTTTAGATCTAAAATTCTTTGCTTTTATAATTCTAAAATTGGATAATTTTTAAATTATTCTCTCATTATAATATAAGAATGCTATTATCATATTAGAGGAATTTTTCACGTACATAGAAGACAAATTGATTTCTGAGGGATTCAGAAAAAATTTATAAAAATTTATAAAAACCTCACATGTGCTAAAGCCATCTCAGTGGCTCCACCACCTGGACACAGTCTTGGATCTATCATGACATTTCTTGCAACGTGCATCGCATCTTGTAAGTTACGATCAACCTCATTTAAAATATCTTTACTAGCACCTCGCAGTACAATTGTACAAGCTTTGGGATCTTCGCATTTTGTCAAAAAAGTGAAATATCTATAAAAAGCAAAAAAGTTGACTGGTTGCTTAATAAAAACTGAAATACATTGTTTCTTATATAGTCTCTTAATTTTATAAAAAAATTTAGAAATAAATAATTTTAAACAGCCTTCATAATAATGATAAAAAAGTGCATATAAGGGTGGGTTGGTAGAGGAAAAGCATATCCGGTAGATGCTTATAGACCCTGAATTATATATTTTTTTATGGTTACTCATAAAAAGATTTAAATTTTTCGTTCACATATATCAAATTAAAAAAATAAATAAATGCACAATCAAAAAATTTTTAATAAACGTATGTTTTGCCTATTTCAAGAAAATAACAATTTTATGATAATCCCTACCATATGCCTGAAACTTAATAAAAAGATAATAAAAATAATTTAGACATAAAGGGTGCTAGGAAAATGCTTACTTTTAACAATAATGCAAAATAAAAAATAGTTTTATGTATTTTGCTGCTAGTGAAGGTCGTTGTTAAAGAAGTATCGTTTCTGTTAACACGACTCGCATCAAAAAATTTTTTTAAAACTAAGCATTTTTTAGAAATATATGATTAAAATGAACTCACTTAAGAGTAATATTATCAGTTTAGACTGAAACTCAAGTCTGAGGCTTCTATTTATAACTTTCGCTAAAAACAAATTAAATCTTTTCATTTTTCAGTCTTAACATCATGAACTACCAGTGCTATAAAAACCAAATTTTAATATGATCACGATTATTTTTACATACTTTGTACTTTGATGTATACTTTAATTGCCTTATCCGTTCTCTCTACTTGTTATTCAACTATTTGGAAATAAAAGTAGCTCACTTAAAACTTAAAATGTTTGCTTAGTGGGATGTTATTAACAGCAATTGAAAACGTATTTTATTTATGATAGCAACTGTGGGATTGGTAATAATAAAAATGGTTGAATTAAAATTAAAACTAATTAATAATCTTATATGTTAAAGAGATCAATTTAATCTTCCACGCCATAATGTTTTTTTCCTTTTGATTAATAAGGCTTTTATGTATCTTAAATTTTTTAAATTCAGTTAATCTTTTAAATAGATTTTAAACATTTGGACTGTAAGTATATAAGCATATTTTTTGTTTATAGATAAATATCTTCCTAGTACTTCAGGCCTTGTAAAAAGATGAGGGAAAAAATATTATGAGAAACTTATGCAAGTAAAACTTTTAGCATATTTTATAATTTTTATATCATTGAATACTTAGCTTCCGTCTGTAGGTTTATTATAAATTTTATTGTAGTTCTGTTCTTTTTTTTTCCATTGCCAAAATGGCTGAACTTAAAATTACTGCTCATTTCTCACAAGTATGATTTACATGGTGCAGAAGTGGGCTTAAAACCATTTTACCATTTTATCAAAGTGTTATAAAAGCAGGAAAACATTGTTCAATAAGTTAAAAGGGTTATTTTGTTGTGGGTTTTAAACTTTATTACCATATAAAAAGTTAACATACACACGCCAACATCAATGTGAGGGAGAAAAAACAAGTATTTGATGTGCTTAAACACAGAGCAAGTTGCTGGAGGTTTCTACATATACAATTTTCATTTATAAGCCACTGGCACTTAAAAGATGAATCCACCTAAGGAAAAAGTTGATTTTGTAGAACTAGCTAGTTTTTTCCTCTAAACTAATAAACTCACTCATCTCCGATCTTCTTTACTTCAAATAATCCACATTTTAATCCCATATCTTCTTCTTTAATTTCTTCAGGTCTGTTTACAATTGTCGCCCCAACAGCTCTGAAACGAAAAGTAACTAGTTTTTATTCACTATTATGATTCAACTTATTATTCAAACGGACACTAGTGAGATTTCAGTAAAATTTGAAGTGCATATTTTCGGAAATTTCTGAAAAAAAAATTTTAAACATGCTTGACCTGAAAATTGTTTACATAACTAAAATTAATCTTTTGTGGATAACCAAATTAACGCACATTCAGCTCCAAACGCCTAATGAACTTGTGATCTTTCAAATTCAAAGCAAAAGTTATTGAAAGATTTTCAAAAAAAAAAAAAAAAAAAAAAAAAAAATCATTAAATAATAAAAACGTTGTTTTAAGTCATAAAAAACAATTTTACGAGTCCTGGGAGATGGAGATGGTAACATTTTCAAACAGTCATATACACAAAAGTAATTAAAAGAAATATTTTCAAATGCCAAACAAAATCTCGCCAGAACCAAACTACTTTGTAAAATTTAATCCTTTTACTTCATACTAAAAAATCAGAAAGATGGATCTGCAGAAAATTTTGAAAAACTTATTTTAAGCCTTAAACGACTATGTTTCAGCTACCAGGAATAGGTTTGTTAAAATTTTCATAACGGTAAATATTCAAAAGTCAAAAAACAAACAAAATAGTTTCAAAAAACAAACAAAATTGAAGTTAAAAACGTGAAGTTTTTAGGCTGGCCAAGTAAAAAGAAAAAGGAATTAAGGAATTATTTCTCGAATTATGACTTCATGACTATACTCAAAATTTTAATAAAATGCATGATTTTTGAGGTTTCGTGATAGTTGTTGACCAAACAGACATGGGTAAATCGAAGTCACTGCATATTTGCTGTAATACATACTCTTACTCTAAAAAAAAAAACATATTTTTTAGAAAATGTGGGATGTAGAAATGATATTCTTACAAAAAAAATAATAAAAAAATTTCATGCAACATATAAAAACGTATTTGTATATATGAAAAATCTAATCTGGTATATTTACCTTGCTATCCTGTTATTATCTGTCTTTTTAATCCTACGGATGACAGCAATACCTGCCTTGACCAAATAATGTTGTGCCAAATCTATTTAAACAAGAGCAATCATCATTGATAAGCTAATGATAGAACAATTTACAAAAAAAAAAAAAAACCCAGAATATTTGGAAAATTACAAAATAGAACAAAAATATCATTTATATTCTTTTTAGTCCATAACATATTTTTGAGAAAAAATTAAATTAAAAATAAATAAATAATTTCAAAAGTAAGTTTGAAGGATATATTCAGACATTTAACTTTCTAAAATCAGAAATTATTTCTAGTAATTTAAGATGTCTATTATTATCTTCATGATGATTAGATTTGTTCCAATTTCATTCTTATTTTATAAATTGACCATATTTGCGCCTTGCACTAGTGCTCTTCTTGCATTATAGCTAGTCAAAATTCAATTCTTGTAAAAATAGGTAAATTTTAAGGCCTCAAAAAGTAGGACGAGAAAATTAATTCTGAAACGAAAATAATTTTTTTATAAATTTCAACCAAAATCCTCTAAGAAAATGAGATAAAACCTTTGTGAAGTATAGATTTTTAACTAATTTGTAAACTCCTTAAGTACTAAAACTAGGAATAACCCGGAACAAACCAAAATAACCTGTAACAATCCAGAACAACCCAAATAAATCAGGGGTTTGATAATATAAGACTTGAGTTATGTTTTGTGTAACGAATACACCAAATTATTTGACACACATTTTCATTTCATAAAATCTCTGCCCGAATAATGGAATACTAGGAGATTAACTTTTCACATATTTTGCAAAGTTTAAAAGAGTCAGTTATATTAAATATAATATATTTTTTTTAGATATAACATGATAAAATCAAAAAAACCAAAATCAAAATAAAGTAAGCTGCGAGTATGGTTCAAACCTACCCAATTTGATTTCAAATCTAACACCTTAATCACTCGGCCATCACAACTTAGGTTAGAAATAATTTTATTAAGAATTTACATATTTGTTTCCTGCTTGTACAAACTTAATACTAAAGGTTACTGTAATGTAGTCAAAAAAAGAGATACTTGACAGTTCAGTGCCCCACTCCCACTCCCATAAAAATTTAAGCCGCCTCCCTGAAATTACAAAATTTGTAACCACATGTGTTTCTATATTTAGCACATGGCTCATAAGCTAATACTCATTGGCTGCATTGTTGGTTCTAAAAATATTTAACTCAAAGTAAGTTGCTGTTTTCATTACACAACATCATTACACAATTTTCCCACAACAATAACAGCTTGCCTTGATTTTAGTTATTGCACAACTTTAGAGTATATAAGAAAAAATCTCAGTATAAGAAAATTATGTTAAAATCAAAATAGGAAATATTTTTATTCTTTATTCAGTAAAATTTTCTTTCTTAATTTCATGGAAAAAATCATTAAATCCAGTCAGCACTCCCCCACCACCCACTAAAATTTAGCCCCCACCCCTGAAATTCAAAAAACCTCCAACCCCCAGATTTTGGTACCAAGCAAAAATTTCTAAAATCAGGGGGAGGGGCGGGTTAAAACCATACTTGTTATGGGTTGTTCGAGTTTGTTCCTAGTTTTAGTACTTACGAAATTGTAACTCATTAAAATGGTAAAGTAACCACATTTGGATCCATTACAGAAGATATAGATTTTCTTAATCATAAATTACCACTTTTGCAGCCTCATGCGCTAATAATTTATATA
>JAUZNK010075912.1:0-13621 GCA_035046665.1 Euphysa ruthae | reverse complement strand
CAAAGCTTTCATTCTTTGAAAACTAAGCAGAAAATCACGCAAATACTATAAACATATCTTTAAAATTGAAGACGTGAAAAATTATATTACTTTACAAAACCTAATAACAGAATCAATGATAATCTGCAACGGAATTGTTTTTACATCTCTGCAGAGATATTTAAAAATTAGAATGATGCGAGTTCCTTTGGAAACAATAATTCTGTTAGATATTGCTTTTGTTTGTCCGATTGCGAATGATGTCAGCAGAACCAAAGTATTCTCATTGTAATGTTGTATCATTGGTTTATCAAAGCAACGTTTTTAAAACCATATCCTCTCTTAACCCTTGGATCGCACCGATTAAACGGAAGGGACGGTGTATTAAGAGTGTTTGTGAGGTTTTATCGAAAAAGGTATCGTTTAAATATAGTGATTTATTCAGTCGAGCCAAGTGACATTTGAATGTGCGATAGAACTTTAAGTATTATCTAGGAACTTGAACAGCATTGATATTTAACGAGCTATAGTTTCTCAAAACTTTTTCTTCCAAATTATATTTCGTCATAGTATATAACTTTAAAATAAATTTGTTACAATCAAAAGTAAATTACGAATTTTCTTTTGAATTAAAGATTTTTGCTTGATATTTTGGTTACCAGGGTCTTCAACTTTAACATTCAAATGACGGTTTTAATTGACGTCAATTTAAAATTAGATTCAAAACTTTGAATTCATTTATTTGCCCTACATCCAGATTCATTCCACCATTTCTTGGGCTGCATTTTCGGTACCGGATTTTAAGTGCTTCGCGAACTTTCCTATCAAATCTGTTTTATTCTATTTTTAGGGTTTTTGTTTTGCTCCAATTTATTTTCTGCTAGCAAAAAGTGCTTTGTATGTTTATACATTGCCGATTGATCTGATTTTTTTTCGGATGTACATTGAGCATAGATATCTATAACAAAAATATATAACCAAAGAATCTTTCTTGAGAAAAACAAATTTTGAATACGGCTGTCAAGCCTAAAACTTTCAGAAAAAAACGAGTTCGTTGTTCTTCTCGAAAATAAATTCATAAGATATTATCATCCAAACAAATTAACATAGTTGGAAAAGGCGAAAACTGTTCTAGATTATAATAATGCCATCTCAAATAACCTAAAGGGTAAAGAAAAAATGTACAAAAATCTAAAAGTTTGTTTCATAAAATGTTATTGTTTGTTATCATAAACCTTTTACTAGTTGTCTCTTCACCACCAATTTCTCCAATTTTATCACCATTGGTTACAGATATTGTTTTATATATAAACAAATATTTTACATATATTGTCGATGCATTTAAAATGATTTAAGATGTTTAAGCAGCTAAATCTTTTACCTTTTTTAACTGTGTTGTTAGATAGTCATTTTAAATCTTTTACCTTTTTTAACTGTGTTGTTAGATAGTCATTTTAAAGTTTTCGTAATACCTATTAAATTTTTTTCCTGGTTTTCATCCATGGATAGTATTTCTAATCTCCTGAAATCAGCTGTTAGTTAAAATATAGTAGACAAGAGGTTGAATGGGCTTAGTGTCAATTTTTCACGTAGAAATCGAATCCGCATTGTATTCAGGCTGGGTGGGGGAGTGCTCCAAATTGGTTTTATGGGTGCTTACCCACGGAATACAGACATAATTTATGAAGCTTCGTATGAAAGCAAAATACAGTTGGGTGAGATCTTTTTTGTTAAAATTATCTCTTGTCCGATATAAAATGCCAACATTTTTAGATAATTTGTTTTTAACAAAATTAATTTGATTTTTCCAACTAAGATTCTCATCAAAACTCCAAGAAATTTTTTTACGGACTCATTATTAATTTTAATGTTGTCCATAGTCAAAGTTGGTAATTTTTCTGGAGTGAAACGTTTTTGGAAGGAGGGTGAAATAACGACCATTTAGTTTTATCAATATTTAAGGATAATTTATTTGTATTAAAACGTTTTGTTTAAATCATTATGCGTATCTGAGAAAAGCGTTTCAATATTTTATTAGAGAAAGAAAGATTTGTATCATCTGCAAATATAACTTTTTTAATATTGCCGGTGCTTTAAACAAATCATTTATATAAATAAGAAATAAAAGTGGACCTAAAATAGATCCTTGGGGGTCTCCACAAGTAACATATAAACATTCATTTAAAGCTATGTAAAGATTTTTAAAATTTCCTCATACGCATAAATAAAGACATTAATGCCAGAGGCTTTAATTTTTAAAATGTTTTGAATGCTTTTTCAAATTCATCAAAATTATTTGTTGACTATTTAAAGTATTTTCAGAAGGTATTAAGTAATTTTCAAAATTTGCTTGAGTTGTTGGAATTTTTTTAGCCAAATTTGGTCTTATGTTAGAAAAAAAAATTAAATTCAGGTGCTATGAGCTTCGGTTCAAAAATTTTTGTGTAATTGACTTTATGATTTTAGGAAGTGAAGTTGATTTACTTTTCACCTTTTCACTTTTCTGAATATAATGCAAATACGAGTTTCCCAATCGCAAGTTCATTTCCTCTGACAGACATTTGGTACAAATATATCTAGAAGTTTGCTGTTTTTTCTTACAGATTTCCAGAATGTCATTTTTTTCCCTCAAAATACTTGATATGTAATTATTGCCACTATAAGTGTATACCCTTAATAATGCTTCTACTTACTTTTCATGTAGAACGCATATGTATATCGATCGCAACCTTTTTATTTTTTAATAAACCCAACAAAACTATTGGTTTGTCCGCATCACCTGAACTAGATTGCTCAATGACTTTTATTTTTCCTTAATTGTTTTTAATAGCGTTTTGGATAAGGTATTCCCTTTTTGTATCGGCTTCTTCGTGCTTTGTTAACAACTATGGGGCAAGAATCATTCATCTTTCGTAAATTTAGTACAAATCCCACCTTTAGTGATATAAACAGTACGACGTGCTAACATTAAACATTTCCTTGCCCAATCGTCTTCAATTAGTTTTAAAATACGCTTTTTATTATCTCCGTTACAAAGAAACTTCTGAAAGTCCGCTGGGATCATATTTCCAGGGCTACGGATGATTAACTTTTCAGCTGATTTAATCTATTGGGTTTGGTATGTATCACAGGCAATGTACACTGTTTGATATGTGTTTGGTATGTTTTCCAGGATGTTTAGAGTCAGATCTTGAAACGCATCTGGGTATTTAATGGTACTACGGACTATAGATGGTCGTTTTATTGACCTGATAAATGCTGGCAGTTTTTATTGGAGATAAAGCTGCCTTGAGTTGGTGACTTTTCTTAGGTTTACATCTACTTCCATCGCTATATACAAGTAGAACTAGAGTGGGTGGATAGCGTAGAGCTTCGCCTATGTTCACAGAGACGTTATGCTGATGTATCTAGTACGAGTTTAAACAGTGACTTAGATGTTATTAAAGTCTGGGTTTTTTAGTGGGAAATGGTATTCAACCCAGATACTAAGAAACAAGTTAACCAGGTTTTTATCTCTCACAAACAAAATTCAACCTTCCCTATTATCTTAAAAATCAACCTTACTGTTTTATCAGTTAATTCGCATAAACACCCGGGTCTTGGTAGGAAACTGAGGTTCGAAAAATAACTTGAATGAAAAAATATCTAAAGCTAATAATGGTATTAAAGATCTTTTTACTATGTTCCAAAAAATTTTTTACAAAACACTTACAAGTCTTTTATTAGACCTCACTTAGGTTATGTTAACATTATTTACGATAAGCCACACAATAAAACCTATTGTAGTAGAACTGAGACTGTTCAATACAACACTGCATTTGCATCAACTGACAAAATCAAAGGAGCTTTAAGAGAGCGGCTTGAACAAGATTCGGGATTTGAGGTTCTCCGTGATAGACGATGATTTCGCCGCTTAACGTTATTTTATAGAATAGTAAATGGCGAAAGTACTGATTATTTAAAGTCTTATTAAAGTCGTATTACCTTTGTTAATGTCGTATAATATTAATAGGAGAAAGTTGTTTAGAAATTTCTCTTGTAATTCAAACTATTTTAGATTGCCTTTTTTTCCTTATTACGTAAGAGAATGGAATAAGCTCGATCGAGTTATTCGTAACCAAATGTCCTTATATGGCTTTAGAAAATGTCTGATTGGGTTTATTCGCTTAAAACATTACGATATATAATTCGAGCCAAGAGGATCAAAAATCCTCTTGGCTCGAAGCTTCTGACTCGTTTAAGTTAATTCAAATATTCTTAGAGATGAGAAATTTCGCCATGATTTTAGAGATGAAATTATTCCTAATTTAGTTGTAGTACTTTCTCATGACAACCACATTAAACTCCTTCTTTATGGTAATAAAATGCCGAATACAGAGATTAATACTTCCATAATTGAAAGTACGATCACTTTCTTGAAGGAATCAGGAAGATTTGATATACCTCTTCTTTGATCTTCTGGAACTAGTTATTATATCAATCACTTAGAAATCATTTTTAACCATTTTTATTTTTTATATACTGATGTTTTTATTTTTATTTTATTGATAAGATTTTTTACGGTGTTATACTGAGTGTTGTATTGTCTTTTTTGCTCTTGTAATTCTCCACTATGTATAAGAAAAAATTATGTTTTTATGATATGACTTTGCTGCCAGTAGCCTAAGAATATTTCGTTTAACTGCAATTTCTTTTACTTTGCCAAGAGTAAAATTTACTTTAATGATTTTATGGCTTGATCATCAGTAAATCTCCAAGTTCATTAACAGTAAAAAGATTTTAAGCCACTTCATTTTTTAGTGGACAACCAGATACAAGGCTTTATAATTTCTTTTTATCTAGATCTTCTGCGAATTTATTTATGAGGACTTCCTTCAATACTTTTGCGATCTTTTTTACTCGTTTTTAATTAATTAGTTTTGCAGGTCGAAGACATTTACGATGCTTCTGCCTGGTATGTACCTCCGTCATTTTCAACAGAGCGTCCGACTATTTTGCTTGGAATAGTCTCGACAAAACGGCTTTTCGTACTTACCTTATTTAAAAGTAAAGCTAATTAAAAAATCAGAAGAGGAAAATTTCGTACGCAAATTAAACAATATGATTAGAAAGGGACTTTATTCCTATATTTTCACTACAGAGGTTATGAAAACTTTTTAAAGCAACATTATCACTGTACTTGTGATCTCAGCACTTCTCAAAAAAGTTTATCAGCGCCATCAGTAGATTGACCAATTGTAATCGTATTTCTTTTCACGCTAATGACTTGGATTCTAAATTCACTGGGTACTCCTGGGTGAGATATTTCTAGATTCATTAGATGTTTGCCATATGAAACATACCTTGAATTATTATGCTTGTTTTTCGTGAAACTTAGTGAAACTAAATATTTCCAACAGCTTAATCTTAAATCAAAATAATCGATAGTTATTGCGAAGGGAAATTTTTGTTGTGTTTCAAAGTTAAGGTAGCATCCCACCCAATATTGGAGGTTTTTTACCGTAGATTCTTTTGATGCAGTCTTGCTTGACTTTATTGTATATTTCCGCTATCTTTATACGGTTGATCAAATAGTGCTTTACAATCGCCCTCTGTTTTGACACATTTCCAATCTAAATTTAATTCATCAGTAAAGTTTAGTTTGTCTTCAATGAAGATTCTGTGAGAATAATATGCAAAAAATTGCTTTAGCTAAGCACTCATGGACATATAACATTCGGATTAATTAGATAGGTGACACTAAGCTCATTCTACCTCTTGTCTATAGCATATATAACGATTTTAAATAAGTATTCATTTATTTAAGATTTTCTCAAAAACCACAAGGCTTGCTTTCTGTTACCAAAAAAACATTGAAAACCCATTGAAGAGTATTGTCAAAAGGAAAACCCATTGAACTGTTTTGTCAAAAGGAAAACCCATTGAAGAGTATTGTCAAAAGGAATTTTTATGACCTATCGGCTGGTTTTAGTTAGTGATCTAACTCTTCAAAATAGAATGTCAAAAACCTCATTTTCGTTAAGCAAATCATTATTTCGAGACACATATCCCGCAATATAAACAAAAGACATCATTGTTTGTGCAGTTACACCTTTCTCTAAATTTTCCTAACATAACATGTATGTGTGTTCTTCTTAATAGTGTTTTTGTCAGTTCGACTTTTCCTTTACATGTATCATTTATTGAATGTCCTGTATCATGTGTTAATTTTTTATGCTTTGTCCCTGATTATTTGTTAATACAAGCTCAGGAAAATCGGCAGCCTCGTTTGAGATATTTGAGATGTTAGAGGTTTCGGAGTAATTAAAGTACAGCGCTGTAATTTTTGCCAGAAAATACCTTTTGAACGGTAGAAATTATTTTTTGACATTGTTCGGTGGAACAGAAACTTCATTCAAATTAGATATTTTCACTAGAAATTTCATTCAACTTTGTCAAGCTTCCAAGAAGCATTTTCCTTAACACCATTTTCCCCTATTTTTTTCTGTAAGCCAGTTGTTTGGGATGTTTTTCATCAAGTAGACGAAGTCAAACAACAAAGATGTATTATCGGTTGTTCATCAAGGTTTTCTGGAAATGTGTCAAACTTTTTAAAAAAATACTTGATTACTTCGATTTTGCTAACATATAATTGCTTCACCATTTCAATCTCTGAATTTAATCTGTTGACAGCTAAAATTTTCACAAATTATCATTGTGATGAGTTTAGATCACATGATACATTTAATTAACAGTGCATTATTGCATGTTTCTAGGCACATAGTAATTACACTAACTACCTTTATTATAATAATGTTAGTAATTAACTGTAATATTAACTGTATATTTAATTTTATTTTATTTTATTATATTTAACTGTAATATTTAATGACAATAAAATTATTTATTACTCTACAAGGAATTTTGTAAACATATACAAACTCAATACTATTTTTGGAAGATAATTAAAACTCAAAGTATAATAATGAGTATTTTCTGATTTAAAGAAAATCATAGCGTGGTACCAGATGTAGTAAAAAAAAAAACATACAAATAAAAGGAATAAAGAGACATGCAAAGCCTACTATCAAGACCAACTGAAATCGATTTTGACTCATCGACTTTGGCTGCAGCATGGAAAAGATGGAAGGAAACTATGAAGCTCTACATGAATGCACTGATGGAATCAAAGACAGAAGAAGAACAATATTACACATTCTTTTTCCTGATTGGTGACAGAGGACGTGATGTTTACAACGCATAGAGCTGGGATAAGAAAACAGATGACCAAGGTGAAAAATTTGTTAAAGATGGCATCACAATTGATGATCGAGTGGTCACCAGACAAATGGAAGGCTTGGAAGATCAAATGGTCAATAGCCAAACAAAAGACTGTCAAGGTCATCTGGACAAAAACCAAGCAGAGAGGAACCATATTGACAGCAAACATGCAAGGGAGGATCATATGGAGGAAGAAGAAGCTTCCTGGGGAAGAAATGTCACAAATGTGGTAGAATAAACTAACCCATGAACTGACCTGCGTATGATTAGATATTTCAAAGTGCAAGAAGAAGAACCACTGGGAAAAATGCTGCAACATAATGAGAATTCAAAAAATATCAACAAATGAATACTTTATCGAAGCAGTGAAAGCAAATTCACAAAGTATGACGAAATCAGCAGTTCGGAAGCCACAGCAGTAATAAAATTAAACAACAAGATTGTGAAAGTGTAAATAGATAAAGGAGCTGAAGTGAACGTCATGTCATGAAGAGTCTTCAAACAATTAACCGAGAACAAGGATTTGGAGAGAACCAAAAAAAAACTTTATGAATATCGTGTTGACATAATTCCTTTTTTTCGAACAAGAGACTTTAGCTGTGCTCACAAATCTATTATCATGACGACAAAATTCTTTGTGGTGGAGACAGACAGTAAAACATTGCTGAGCTTAAAGACATTTCAAGACCTGAAGGCAATTAAACTCCTTCATGAAATAAAAGGAAACAACACTCAATAAGATCAAAATCAAAATTGAAAAAAAATAAAAGGGAAAACTGAATCTGCTCTCAAAGAAATCCTCAAGATTTACCCGAAAGTCTTCAGTGGATTGGGAAGATTAGAACATGAATACTACATGCAACTAAGAAAAAATGCTCAACCCATTCGAGAGGATGCATGCAAAACAGGACTTGGAGCAGAGTTGTTACAAGAGGATCAACATATAGCCTATGCTTCAAGGGCAATGACAACAACATAGCAATGGTGGCCGATCTTTGCCAACAAAAGAACAATATTTTGTAAATAAAAAAATGTTTCATTGTAAAAATAATAATAGTATGTCGAGCATTTAGAAAAAAAAAATATAATAATAATAAAAAAACAATACATAAATATAATAATAAAGCATGGCCGAACGCTGCCAAAAAAAAACTACTTCATACCGAGACCCTTTTACGTTTTTTCGATAAATATAGATGCTTAATTCTTAAAAAAAATTTTCAAAATACATTTCATACAATTTTTCAAATAATAATAATAAAATACGTATTCCAAGTGACAATCACTGTCAAAAGGTAGCTTGTTTCGCTCATTATACTTGCAAGAAATCTGAAGGTAGTCTGATGATGTTAGATATACAGGGATGCGGCTTACATATATTTGATCCCGAAGTTGCCATGCATGAAAAATTTACAGGCATTAACACCAATTACAATATTTTTTCACCATTTTTATAACACACTAAATTGACATAAATGAAAAGTGACTTTATAAACCAACAAATAAAATGCCGTTTTAACACTATTTATAAAACTTAACTGTAACGCTATAATAACGGGCATATTATATTTTTTCAGTTATTTAGGTGTCTTAATTGCATATTAGCATATATTTTGTCCATGATTGTAGAACATGAACTCAGCAGGACATCTATTAAAATATGTATTTTAATTATTTTGATTCTAACTCTATAATTTATTTCTATTTTAGATCGGGCTTCAACATTTGATCAACGAAAAATTATACGTTACAGAGGATTGATGATAAAAACCTGAGTTCGATTGATGAGTTTATGATAACATTTATAAAATTTTCTTTTCCTCTCTACTCTATGCTATACTCGTTTTCTTATCTACCGAGATATTTATTTCTTGTTATTTTCCTGACCCTATTTGATTAACTGACTAAAAAAAACAATTAAAATTCATTTATAATTTTCCGCTTGGTCATAGGTGGTAAATTCTTTTAAAAAATATAGTGATAAAATAATAAATTGTCTATTTGATAGTTAAAACTTAATAATACTTGATATAATTTTGAATAATATTTTTCTTTGCAAAATATTTATTTTTAAGCCAAATTTCAAAATATTTTGTTACATATTCGGTAGGTAGGCTTATGTAAACAAATTATTTTGGCTCAAAATTTACTAGGTTTCAGCCAACAGAAATACGAAAAACTAGGTAAGGATATGACAAACGATACAAGGTTTTGTATTTTAAAAGAATAATGACAAGATTCGATAATTCCTTAGGAATAATATAATCAACTAAATTATTGCCCTAAAATAAGTGACATTTCAATTTATCTGCGGAATAATGCTGACTGTTTTTAAACGTTGCATTCTGGATGTATAGCTATTCTGAGATGGTAAAAACGGAATTAAATTATAAAAAAAAAAAAAATGTATAACCGTTTCGATATATTTGCAGCATTATAAATCTTGCGATCAGTAAATTAAGAAGATATAAAACTTTATCGATAAAAATGAGTTTACAGTTTATGTATTAAACAAGTTTGCAGTTTTCACTGATGCGTCTTATATTCCTAGAAGAAATACTATTAATATTGTGATATCAAAAAACCCGTGTTTTGCAAAGTAATATCAGTTATCACTGAACACACTTTCATTTGTATTTATTTTTTTGGCTGAATAGTAAATGTTATTATTATCTCGAAAAACAGGTAATTTTTGAATCTTTAGACGCCGTTTAAATTATTTATTATAGCATTAAATATAGATATTTAAAACATTTATTAATTTATTCGCTACCCTGTTGACAAGTTTATTTGAAGAAAAAAATTCATAATTGATTTCCCCAAGGCCTGCGTACTCACTATTACGCCTTTAACCAGGTCGAAAATTCGCATTTTTAACGATAAACCTTCATAAAATATTTTTTTTTTCTCTGGATGAACTTCAGCGACTAGCAATTTAATCTTGTATCAAAGACAGATGGAATCATCAAAGTTTGCATGAAAATCCCATTTTGTGTTAAATTTAAAACTTTTTATTCTTATAATGGCCAATAGGTTGACCGGGTTTTGAAATTTGCTTATTAGTTCAAAAATGCCATTTATTTATAACAGAAATAAGCAGCGACTAAGAAACAATGAAATAGTGAAAATGTAACTTCTATAATTTTTTTTTCTTTTTTAGATCCCTAAAATCCAAAAACAAATCTAATATTTACAACAAATGTGAATACAGTTTTCAAAAAGCATAAATTGTATTATATAAAAATTACAAATGAATTTAAACTTAAAAAAATATATAATTAAAATCTTTTTTTATAAACAATGTCTAAGGGATAATTAATAAATATTTTGTATAGTTAGTAATTATGTAATAAATAGAGAAAATATACACTCAATAAGAAATATTTAATGAAAAATTGGCCGTAACATGACTTATTAATTTTACAGTGTAGTTAGACCCTAATAATTTTAATTATTTGATAGCAGTGCATGTGAGGGTCACTTCTATTTCCTCATTGTACTTAATAAAAAAAATACCATAGATAAGAATTATGTTAACATTTTGCAGCTGTAAATGGGCAAGAAACACAATATTGACCGATTTAACAGAAGTTTAAATTCCAGTACCCTGCAGCAATTTCAGGGTATATATAAACTGGTATGACCAAATGCCATCCCGGCGTATAAAAATATAGAAGCGGTATATAGGAAAATTTTAATGGAATTCAGGAATTGTTGACCGTAATGAACTTTTAGAAGCAAAAAAGCTAGTTATTTCACTATTTGGAGCTGAAACTTTGTTAAGGCGAAAAAAAAAATAAAAAATGAATTAAAAAATAATTATTCCAGTTAAGAGATTTTGAAGATCTGAATAAAAAGCAGTTATCATTGAACACTACATTGCTAAAGATAGATTATCAAGAAGATAAAAGATTAACATTATGATCCAATGATATTTTTTCAACAATAATATTTATTTAGCTAAATAAAACTTAAAATAAAACACTGTTTATTTTCATTACTGCCATTAATTCATACAATGTAGAATATAAAACAAAGTCACAGTGATAAATTTTGAAAAAAAAATTACAAAAATTTATAATGGAAAGCGCTCAACCAGATGAGAACGACTGTGTTGCATTATGTAATTATAATATTAATGTAAATTAAACATGCTGTCTTGAAATAACAAAAGCTATGTCACACAACGTTAACACAAACATTCTAAAAACACTAGAAAATTTGCTGGGATTATAATATAGTGGTGCCACAGAATTTGCTCCCTCATGCAAAAATTTACAAAATTAAACAGTATATATTTAATGTTTCGTAAAAATTCCCGTTGCATATAACATGTATAAGCGTCACAGGATGATCAATATATAACAGGTATCAGCAGTATTTTTCGTTTCTTGTTAAAATTATTTGATTTCGCAACAATCACAAAAATAATCTAAATTTCTTTTGTTGATCTCAATATCTTTTAATGCGGCACCTCATTAAAAATTGTGAATGTCAGGTGTTTTTTGGAGTTAGAAAAAATCCTTAAATGGCCAGTTTTTAAAACAATTTACAATCCCCTTTAAAATAAATCACTTGAAAAAAATTATCTTGAATGAACTAAAACATACTTTGTTATTGGATGTGAAGAAAATCCACATGAACCATCAGGTCCACGTGGCTGACGTACAATTTCCAATTGCTTATGACAGTTATTATGCATTGCATCAATTGCAGTATTACATGTATTATTATGGTTGCTGTTATTATTATGTAACTGCATTCTTTTTAGCATCCATGCACTGTGATTACTATCATCAGATTCTTTTGGATGGAATTCATGCCTTTTCAAATCAGGGCTAGACATTGGACTTCCTCTTCCAGTAATCAGAGGTGACAGTTTATGGCCATTTTTAAATATTGGCCTTTCAGGTGTTTTCTTTCCACTATTTCTATTGAACTTTGGGCTCATGGTTGGGCTAGAGTGAGGTGAAGAACTATACGAGTTATTGTTTCGATCAAATTTCCGAGGACCTTGTGGACTACTGATTGGAGAGTTTCCATGTGATCGAGCATATCGTTTCCCATAGCTTGAAAAAGCTGAAAACTCATTATCTGAAGAACTTGCATAACTACTACTAAAACCCTCATAGATGTTAAGATTCTTATTATTTTTCTTGTTTTTCTTCCTTCCCACACTTGCATCGGAATCAAAATCTGATGCAGATTCACCATTTTCTTTCTTCTTACCTTGCTTTGGACCAAGTTCAAGCAAGCAGACATTAAGCCCAGGGTACTGGTCTGTAAACACTGTTTTTATTGCCTCACATGCTCTATCTGGATTTTCAAATTCTACAACTGCTACTGTTTCATTACGAAGCTCTGAATGTCTGGAAAAATGAGACTGTAAATCATTTGGAAATTTTTTTCCAGATTTAATGATTCTTACAGATACAACATCATCTTTATTATTAGTAAAAGCATCAATAATGTAATTCATAGATGGGTTTTCATTTGGTATTTTCGAAACAACTACATGCTTAACTCGAGTTTGTTCCAAAAGTTCTTTTGGCAAGGGCTCAACACGACGGAGTTTAAGACCAGTTTCATTCACAACTAAATGTTTTGAAGCAGCTTTAATGGCATCTCCTATTACTTTGTAATCTCTTGTCAATGTTTTCATGCGCTTGAATGAAGCTAAAAGTTTGAGATTTACATAGCCTTCCTTGTTGCGTTTTACATGCTTTAGTAAAAAACCATCTTTTCTTAAATTTTCGTCACTGAAGTAGTATTCAGCTTGAGTGACAATTTGATCTCTAAGCTCATCAGTAAGCACAAATTCATCTTCACCAACTGATGATCCAGAATCTTGACGTTTTAATCTTGGAACCAAATTAAGTGGTTTCTTAGTTTCATAGTCAGAATCACTTGAAAAGCTTGTATTTTTTTTTTCGATTTCTTCTATGTGGATTTCAGGAACGTCTTCTTTATGATCTAATAATTCAGCCATTGTTATTGTAAAATACCATTAAAGCTGACAAACTATAATATAACTAGTGAACACCTAAAAAAAAAACCAAACTCTGCTCACAATTTTACAAAACTTTCGTCTACGATAAGCAAAAAAGTAATCGAACTAGCAAATGAAGAATATTTGCAAATCTGTCTGTGTAGGATGAACATTTGTTTATATATTAGTTTTGACGTCATAATTTCACAAGGAAAATAATCTTATTGGCCGAAAGTAAAGTACCTTTTAAAGTTATGACGATGAGTACTCTTACACGTAGATGATAAATTGCAATTTATAAAAAGAGCGGTACGACTGTAACAAAAACATTTCTGTCTGATATTTATGACGTAATCATGTTAGAGCAATAGATAATTGTTTGTTTTACATGTT
>JAUZNK010075911.1:0-30154 GCA_035046665.1 Euphysa ruthae | reverse complement strand
TTTTTAAAACGACGTTTTTAACATTTATTTTGTAAAATTTTTATTGATAGTGAATAAATACTTACTTACTTACTTATGTCAGATGTGTTATGTTGTATGGAAGTTAGATATGGGCATTAAGCTGGAAGATCTTGTTGAGAAAGGAATCACATGAGAATGATGGATGTCCAAAAGTCTTAAAGTCAAGGTTCAATTGAAGAAGCGGGTAATAGTAGGTAGCATCGGGGGTGTTATTCAGATCTGGAGGCTGATTTTATAGGACACTTGGATAAGATGGAGGAGTATGACTGGGTAAAACGAAAGTGTAGTGACATAATAGCTCCAGAAGTGAAGACCAGAGGTATACCAAAAATTCTATGGCTAGAGCTATTAAGGACAAATTTGCTACAGAAGAATTTTGACCTAACACAGTCTAGATCAAGTTTTTAAAAAAATTTGTTCCCATTCTGCCAAAAAAAAAAAAATTTCGGAAAATATGTTAAAAAACAAAATATCGCAAAATATGTTTAAAAAAATTAATTATTATAATTTTGGTTTATTAATCATTTCAAAATTTTATATGTAAGACTAAAAAAAAATAAAGTTTTTTTCAATAAGGTTCAGAATTTTCTAGAATTTTATCACTGCTTTTGATGATTGTCATATGTTTAATTTCAATCTAGATCATGGCCTAAATATCTATTCCTTGTTTTCAAATATTATATTATATATATATATAATTTTTTTTTCTATTTTAGGGCACTAAAAACTGTTCGCTTATTCATGCTAATTGCAACATATCCACCTGCTCTACTGTATTGCATTTGCATTGCTCATCATATCTTGCAACAGAACATAGGCAACATTTTCAATGACTCTCTTGTAACTTGGAGAGTGGCTTTAAATTATGACATTTCAAATAAAGCGTTAGGTGTATGGACTGGAAACATTATTTATTTTGTATTATTTCCTATGTGGGTGGCTTTAGGATTATTTTGATATTTAATATAATTTTATATATAATATTAAATATTGGAACAGATTTCACGAATTTATTTCGTCTAAAATTAATTTTGAAAAATAAACACACACATCTAGTTTTCAAGGAGGGTAAATTTACCTTTTCTTTCCTTGCCCTTTGAAAAATTTTATTAGAAGTCAAATTCAATAACTGGATAAAAATGGTTTTTTCTTGAATCATTAATGCAAAAGATAACACCTGTGTATCCTTTAACACCTGTGTATCCTGTAACACCTGTGTATCCTGTAACACCTGTGTATCCTGTAACACCTGTGTATCCTGTAACATTGTAGTAAGCAATTTAACAAGATTTAGAAAAACTTTCTACATTTCGTTATTTCATTTTAAGAGTATGTCAGTCAGCAAATTTTAAAAACTGGCTCCAGTCCTTTATCTACTTAGTTTGTTTTAGCCAGTCCTTTATCTACTTAGTGTGTTTTAGCCAGTCCTTCATCTACTTAGTGTGTTTTAGCCAGTCCTTTATCTACTTAGTGTGTTTTAGCCAGTCCTTTATCTACTTAGTGTGCTTTAGCCAGTCCTTTATCTACTTAGTCTGTTTTAGCCAGTCCTTTATCTACTTTGTGTGTTTTAGCCAGTCCTCTATCTACTTAGTGTGTTTTTGCCAGTCCTTTATCTACTTAGTGTGTTTTAGCCAGTTCTTTATCTACTTAGTGTGTTTTAGCCAGCAATTATTTTGCAGGAAAATGCTGAAAAGATTTTGATTTTCCTTCAAATAAAAACAACATTGTGTATTGACAATTTACTTCAAACTCTTATCTATATTTATATTGTCTATTAAATATTTTCTCTCCTGAAAGTTTAAAGCTAAACTTTTTAAATTTTTTCAAATTAAAGTTTTTATTATGGATTAGATAATGAATGGACTTTTAAGATTTTAATAAAGTTGTAAGCTGTATACTTTACTGACAGAAACTTTTGTGTGACAAAAATAAAGGCCATATTTATTACAAAAACTTTCGCGAATAGTGATCTTTGTGATAAATTTCGCGAAAAGTTTAAAATG
The DNA here is from genome assembly GCA_035046665.1 of Euphysa ruthae. Taxonomy (NCBI): domain Eukaryota; kingdom Metazoa; phylum Cnidaria; class Hydrozoa; order Anthoathecata; family Corymorphidae; genus Euphysa; species Euphysa ruthae. Next base: position 28,130 of record JAUZNK010075911.1, on the reverse strand, counting down.
TTTATTTTCTGGAAAAAACTTCGGGCGAGGCCAGAAGACATCACAGATTGCGAATGAATATCATCAGATTCAGTTGACATCATCAATATCAATTGCATTATCTTTAACATGTGCCTACTACCATTCTTTAAGTATGTTTTATTAAAATCACTTGACGTATCCATTAATCGTTAAGTCGTTTACGTAATCGTTACGTAGGTTGGTAAAACTTCATGTTAGTGGGAACATTGACGATGTATATATTCGGCTCTTCATAAGCATTAAGGGTCTTCATTTTACTATTAATGACGTCCTTGATTACACGAGCTATCTGATCAATTGGGCATTTTAGGAACTGTTTTTTTTTTCATCTTGATAAACACTCAAGAACTTGGGAGATTCTTCGTATTTAAGAAATACATTGGATTAACACTGAGGCAGAAACCACTCGGAAATTGATATTATGGCAAACTCTGAGGAAGTTTTGCCACCTTGAAAAAACACCATCGGGAGAAACTTTCCGTTTAATGAAAATGCAAATGTTCCAGAGATTTAACGTTTGTGTGAGCTCTCTTCGATCTTGAAGAAGGTCTCACCTCTTGGGACAAAAGTTTTATTGCCAACCAGAACGTATTTCAAGGGTATTTAGTCATGTTTATAATAAGTGTAGGTGGTATGCCATACTTCTCAACTTTGGATATAATTTTTTGTAGGAATAAGAATTCTATTTCCTTATGAACACCGTCTGGGATGTCTACTTTTGAAGATGTCTTCGTTTTACAATGTTCATTCTGCGAAATAGTGCTCAAACTTTAATGTGTTTAATTATGTTGTTTCATTGTTATAAAATTCCAAATATTGCACTCAAAAAAAAATTCATATACTATTCATCTTCGACAAATGGAACAAAAACTAACACGGTTAGTTTTGCATTTACACTTTACAAGATTTTTCGACAAATGGAACAAAAATTAACTCAGTTGGTTTTGCATTTATACGTTACAAGATTAGTAAAATGTTCAGGAGGCTTTGTTGTCATGATCGTACATTGATATTCTTTCCAGTTCCAACCATTCGCTTTTGAATCCGGTAAAAGAGGCGATGGCAAATGGGATGATTTCCACTGAAGAAAGGTGTAGTGCTTTTTTAGAACTTTTTGCATGAAAGCTTTTGTTAGAAGATTTCATGATTCTGTTTGGTGTCTCGTGAACAAAAACCGTCACAAATCTGATAAATTTTAAACTGTTGATAGTGCTTTCTTTAAACAGATCTGAATAACGAACAGTTCAAGGTCGCTAATGTCCTGCCTATCACCTAATTTCTTTAACGCTTTAATAATATTTGACAGAGAAAGTTTTTCAGCAAAAATGTTTCGAAATTCCAGAGTTTACCAGTTTAGTCACAGCCTGTTAGAGCGTGGAACCTAAGTAGTGCTTGACATAGCTCTGGAACTAACTGTTCATAAATAAACCGAAGAGGAATACCATGGTGGATTGTTCGAAATATAACACTTCCACTAGTTTATTCAAAATAGTGAAGCAATATCAACGAACATCTGTGTCAGAAGAAGAAATTATCAATTTTATAAATGCATCTCTTCTACTTCGTCTATGTCATGGAGCACGATGCCAGTGTCGATTTCTTCATTTCAATAAGAACACAAATTTTTCTCAAGATCTTTCATGTTTGATTGAAACAATCGACCATACACAACTACATAGTGTAACTCATCTCATGTTTTTTTTTTTTTTTTCACTTTCTTTGTTTTGATAGACAATAGAAACTGCTTTGAAGTCACGTGTCCAATCTCTATTTTGTCAGTTACTTTGTAATACACTGAAGAACATCCTTTATCTCATTTAATACTGGTAAAATTTTTCAGGGATTGTTCTTCATATCTGTCAAAAACTACTCTTACTTCATTAAATCCGACAGCGTCTCGTTTGATCATGTTAATAGACTTCACCAAACTCAGATTAATCTTTATTTTTGCTTTCTGTATGTCATTTCTATTGACAAGTGGCATTAGGTCGAAGACGATAATTTTTCTTCCTATATGGGTTGAGCGATTTGGTTTTGATTTTAATGTTACATATTTTCTTAGCTTTGTAGAAATAGCTGATTGCTCGAACGTTTGATGCTGTGTTCCATCAGGTGCAAATAAAAAAACCAGGGACTACAGTGAGTTCATACGACCAAGGGTACTTTTGCAACTTACGCTTTTTCTCAGTTTTCAATATCTGGTCTACTGGTTAAGATAAATCAAGAACCGCTCGTCATATTTATACCAAATTTTCAGGAGTTTTTCTATACACTGGAACACACAAAGTGACTGATAGAATTCTTTTTAAATGGTTTATTTTTTGAGATATGAAGACATGAAAGTTAAAAATGTGTTAATATTTAAGGGAGAAACCCCCTATAAATTCATCAAAAAATAGAAAAAAAATTTTTTGAATGATTTATGCACTTTAACATATCTAAAATCAAAATATAATAAAACTTTTATTGTTATATCCATAAAATTATGTATATTCTAAGGGTATCTAGAACTTTTACCCTTAGCAACGCGCATAGCAACAGTATACCACCTCCTAAAAACCCTAAAATTTACTGAAAAATAGTTGGCAAAACGGCAGTGGAATGCTTTGTTTCTTGATGAGTCAAGCTAACAAAAAAAGTCTGGGTTATCAAGTCAAGATATCGTATTGATAATATTCCTGAAGCCAGAAGTTTACTTTCTTTTTTAAGATTTTTTTTCAAAAATGGGTAAAATTTGTAGAGTTAAAGCTAGAACAATTCATAAAGGAAAGAGGAAAGGACTTGAACCTCTTACCTTTTCTACACCCAATAAAAGTAGTAAAATATCAGGATATAGGATTATTGATTGCACAATATTGTCTGATCCATTTAAAGTATTAGCGTGCCCCCAATGTGGTGAGTGCTCAACACTGTCATTGGTCGATAAAATCTGTAAAAAAAAAGGACTTGCATCAAAGTTGTTTGTCAAGTGCTGCAGCTGCAAATATGAACATGAGCTTTATACATCAAAATAATGTAATAGAGGATTTGAAATAAATAATAAAACAGTTTATACAATGCGTGCACTTGGTCATGGACACTCTGGGCTTAAAAATTTTACCACGTTGATGGATATGCCAAAACCAATGACACAAAATAATAATGACAAACTTGCTTTAAAAATAGCTGTTGTTACAGAAAACGTTGCTGATAAAACTATGTCTGATGCAGTAGTAGATTTACGTGAACATGCTGATGATCATGTCATTGTTGATACTGGTGTGTCATGTGATGGTACTTGGTAGCGAAGGGGCTTTTCATCGTTAAATGGTTCTTTGCTTTAATATCGATGGATGCTGGGAAAGTTTTGGATGTGGAACCAATGAGCAGTTCATGCAAAGGCTGCTTTCTAAAGAAAAATCTCATAAAACCAGACCCTACAGCATTTGCACATTGGAGGAACTCACACGTTTGTAAATACAATTATCAGGAATCTACGGGCGGAATGGAGACCGAAGATGCAACTTAATGTTTTCTTATAAAAAATCTGGTCAACTTAAAACACTCTACTGTCAGTTTTTTGGTGGTTTTTCACGGTTACCATAGCAACCGGTTATTTTTTCAAAAAAATATAGCATTTTTATTATACGTTATTTTTTTATTATATGTTACTGATCTGACAATATTTTGTTTCCCAAAAATGAAAAATAAAAATAGAGGTGGTTTCCCCCCTTAAGTCGAAAATCAATAACGGATTACGCAAGATGAAAACTTTTTTGAAAAAAAAATCTGTCGGTCACTTTGTATATCAAGCCAAGGTATGCCAAATTTCAAGTTATTTTGAACAATCAGAATCAAAAAATCATATCCGGTGTAAGTTGTCTAATTTTTGTACTTTCCTAGTTACCGGTAACCAAAAAGAAAATTTGTTTTTTTATCTTCCTAATTTTCAACCTATAAATTCATGGTTGGCATAACTTCTGTTGAAAATGTGTATTTCTCAAAAAAAAATCTTTGAAGGGACTTACCCTGTAAGCGATAGTCGTAGATCCAAGCACATCTAAAAAAAGTATACAAATAAACTAAGGAGTTAGTCACAGAAACATTGCAAGACAGCAAATCCTCCAAGCAGTATGAATTGTCAGCTTTATTTATTCATTTACAGTATTTATATATGTACTTCCCAGCTTAAGTAACCGCATCATTTGGCAATGTATATATATATAGCATCTGTTTTTATATATACTAGGCCATTGCTTGGTGCCTTGAGAATCTATTATTATTGCCAAAAGAGAACTGGAAAAAAAATGCATTACATGGCAAACTCCTAATTAATCCTACAAAATCACCTGCTTTTTCAAAAACTTAATCAATTAATATAACACTTTAAGGTAAAATTTCATTTGCATAAATTTTTAGTTTTCCAAGATTGTCTTTTTTAACATAAAGGCAGCAGAAAAACGTTATATTGATTTTACAGACCCTTTTCGTCCTGTAGAATTTTGAAACCATCTAGAAAAAAATTATATAAATATGTATTATAAATATATATTATATATCACTGGAAAGATAAATTTATAAGCTTTTCAACGGTGCGCAGTGTCATTTTATTAATTTTGGCAATAAAAAGTGGAAGAAATCCAAAAAAATTTTGAATAAGCTGCGATTTCAAAGTTTTGTTTATATCTAAATATTTAGGCATGCTACAAATTTTATAGATCTTTTTTATATGTTAAGACATAAAAGGGTGGAGTTTACACAAGTGATAGGACGTTTGACTCCGGAGCGAAAGGTTACGAGTTCGACTACCACTTCTCGCGAAAATTTATTTCCATGTTATGTCTGAGTTTCTGAGCAAAACTCATTGCGTAATGCAATGCTAGCTCAAATTGGTCGGGTTATTTGGTTGAGTGAATTTGGTAGGCGCAATAGGGTGTTCTAAGTACTCTAAGACCCGCCACGTGGGCCCATCTGGAAATATTGTCTCGGCAATTTGTTGGTTCTACACGTTAAATATAACTATCAACAAAAAAAAATTCTGACAGTAAAATTATTGTTTCAAATGGTCAAAACATAATATGGTAAAAAGAGCAATTATTCGATTCTAAACAAAAGCATCTAAAAAGTTTCTTTCTCCAACATCCTGGTTAAGATTTTTATCACTATAATCATAGTAAGTTTTAATTGTTAAACATAATGAAACATGGCATTGTTTGCACGATACAGAACAATTTAACCCTGCTTGTCGGTATGTAAACCAGTTATCACAAAACCCCTTGCAACCATCATCGGATTATTTGCAATAAATCTTTTGCTCTTGATTCTTCAGCCGCCATTATTGGTACATATTATTGTCCTTTCATTTGCTAACTCAATCTAAGGGCATATAATCGGAATTCTTGAAAAACTTTTACCTAGAGAGGGATTGATACAGAACTATTTGTTCGCTCTTGGTTTTTCTGCTTTGTGGCAAGCTGTCTGAGAGTGAGTTAAGCAGCTCCAAGAATCGAATACACATTTTCTCGATTTCTTGAGGAAACTGATCTGTGTAGAAATTAGCAGCAATTGACTTTAGGGGAGTTTGCATTTTTCTGAAGATAGCAGTTTCACGGAACATGTGAATGACAGAAATCGTACCACACCCCGTAAAAGCTTGAGCAAACAATCAACAATGTTGTCACCGAATTTTATGATAACACCTTTAACCATTTGCAATCTTTTTGTTTATTCTTCTTTCTCGTCACATTTGTCAGGAAAATATGTCGGGTAGGATTATTGGCAATATGATGAAGTAACAGAAAAACTACATGTTTCCTCAAAAAATATTGTAACTGGTACATGAATAGCTGTCAAGGCCTCTTTTACGATTTTAGTATCTGCATAATTTTATTCTGCTATTTCTTTGCCAGCACTTTAAAAAAATTTTCTTCCATGGTATAGTTCGAAAAGAAGATGCTTCTATTTTATGAGCAGCAATTTTCGTTTCTAATCTCCGCGGTTTGTGACATATTCCATAGCCGTTTTTGATTGTATCGATGCCAAGGTAGATAAGGAATTGAGAATACCTTTGGAAAATTACTTCGAATTTTTTATTATTTTTTTTTAGTCACAACAGCACATTAATGAACCCCCATCAACAAAGCGTACTGTCTGTGACGTATTGATATGCCTGCCTTACTTTTCCGATCAACAATAGTTTAAGCTTCGACTTTTGAGACGAGCGCACAATTCTTTACTTAAATATTGACATAGGGTAAGGCAATAACTAGTAGCTAAAGCAGTTTGCAATTTCATTATCTGGTTTTCTTTCCACAAACACAATTAGCCGAAGGAAAGAAGTAGCGGATCTTTTGTGAATTTTTCGGTATCCATATTGAACAAAATATTTTTTCGAAATCTTCGTAATATCTATTCTGGAAAACAATTCTTTGTGCTGACGATATTTGCATTGACGTCATTGAATAGAATGTTTATGTGACGTCTGCGTATCTGTGCATAGTCATACAAGACATTTTCTGTAATCCCTTGCCAATAACTCCGGATCTCCCTTTTAATAATTTCATCAAGATTTGTTCAATGGATAAATCTGCCCAGATCTTTTCCGCTTGTCTTACTGCATTGCTACCTTAATATAAATCTCAATTATAAGATTAACTGAACCACTAAGTTACAGCTGATTAAGTATAAAATGTTACTTGAATAAATCTATGCTTATATTAATTTATATTTTCTTGGTAATTTTCTTTATTTTTGTTGTATTTCAAATGGCAGAAATGATAGGTAGTGAAAATTGCATTACTCTAGTGTTGTTAGGATATATTAATTGTGTGATTTTAAAATTAAATAAACGATTTTCTAAAATCAGCCTAAAGGTAACTCGAAATTTTGCTCTGCCGAGAAAAAGGGCACGCGTTAAATGTAAACTACGTCGGAAAAAAAAATTAATAAGCCGTATTTTCAAAAAAAGCAAATATTTGGAGGTTTAAAAATTGCTTCCAACAAGTAAAATACCCTGAAAATAATCCCTATACAGTACGAACGAACGTGTCCCCTTTTCAGCCGTTATTAACTAACAACAAAAACATGAAACTACCATAATCTTTGTAAAAATTTATTCCTACTATTTACAATGTTCATTAAAATTTGTATTAGAAATATATATTATTCTCACTCATTCAAAAATATCTACATATGTGAATTGTTTAATAGGTCACGGATATGAAATTAATGTTATTACGCTGCATTGAATTTCGATTTCAAGAAATTATAGCTACATAGAAGTTTTGTTTGAAAGAAGTTATTTGATAAAATCCTCTCCACGACTTGGTTTGATTAAAATCGATTGGTAAAATATTTTTGAAATTACGACATTTAAATATTAATACTTTCAGAAGAAACCCTATTTATTTGCAAAACAAGAGAAATACGATTTCCGAAAAAGAATCGCCATTTTTAAAATAAATAATAAATTAGTTTTTTTTTGTATTTTAACAAGGCACAGAAATTTTGATGAAAATTAGTTGAAAAGAGCTGATTTGTTCAGTCTATGTATTTTTCCATGACAAATAAAACACTTGTATTTGAATGATAAAAATTTGATGACATCAGCGATTTGTATCATTAAAAATACACTTTTGCAGTTAACAGCAACATCTTATGAATTTTAATAAGAGCTGCATTCACGGTAAACATTTCCACCAAATTTTGGCCAATCAGGCTTCTAAAAATATAGAAATTAACGATAATGTCCGAAAAAAGATCCTTTGATTTAAAACCTGCTCATAATACTTAATATATTGTTATGAAATATCCATGATAAGTAAATAGAATACCGCGAAATATCCAGCTCCAATAAACTTTTTTGTTCGCCTAAAGACCATTTGAACTTTGGGCTTAAATATTGGATATAATAATAATTTGTTCGCTTAGGTCTTTCTGCTAATATATATCTAGGAGATTTCGCTATAAACATCATATACATAAAACTCTTAAATAAAATCATAAATATGAATGAAAAATGTATCAACATACTTGAATCACAACTTCAAATTGTTCTTTAGATAAACTAAACATATACGTAGGCTAAACACTCTAAAATTAATTCATGCGTACAAAATTGTTATAAACGTCTTTTTATTATTGTAGCATTGATAGTTTTAAATTTGGGAGAATTTCGATATAAGCACATTCTTTAATAAGCCAATTAAAATTTTATATAGTATTTATGTATTATTTATGAAATCTTGGCTATTTTACAACAATTTCAAAAATTCCAACTTCTGAAACCGCTCTTAAAGATGTAATAATGGGCATACAAGACTTTTTAAATAACAAAACAAAATATCTACCTGATAGAAAAACAGAAATTATATTTTGGCATTAGCAAAAAAAATATATATTTTGCTATTTTTCGAGTCGTTTACAGCAAAAAGTTTCCATACATTCCTACTTTATCAAGCCCTGGTTGCGAAAATTGGCGCTATATCTTTATACTTGTCACTCTACATTAGTTATTGATTCAATGAAAAATTTCAAATATTTCATAAACTGTTTTATATATATATATATATATCTAAAAAATAATTTAAACTTTGCCGTAAATCCTCCAATAAATGGTCTCCTTCTCTAAAGCCTCCCTAAAAAGCCCAAACTAATGGCAGAAAATCAAATTGCACTCACAACCTTACAACATATTCTAAATTCCTAATATCTTCGATAGATTTAATAATGGTTTATAGCCCTTTTAGGATTAAAATTTAATTAACATCCCAGGCTTTCATCACCAGGCATTTATTTGAGGATTTACCCTCTTTACATTTATACTGGTCTTCTTAAATGCTTTCCTCTTCCTGTACTCCTGGTAGAGGCTTTCGTCCGCGAAGTGGGGGTAGTACCTCATTTCCTACCACGCGTTTCTTTTTTAGTTTCTTTTTCTTACTATATTCAACAACTGTAAGTTCGGCCATGGTTTCTGATGTCCTAATAGGTGGTGGGATCGATCGTTTTTTTGTCTTTTCTGCATCGATTACAGTTGGAAATGCGTCACTTAACTTCCGCACCCTATTCAAGGTGTCTGTAAGAGCGTAAGTATCAGAGCGTTCGTATTGCTTTGATAACGGAACCTCTTTTTCAGACGTTTCCGAGTCCGAACCGTACGAGAACACACTAGATGGATTGTTTTTTTTAAACACTTCAACAACTTTGCTAGCTTCACCTTCACTGAGATCAACTTGATTACTTGCCTTTTGAAAAAATTTTTCGTCATTCGATTCGCCCAAAAATTCATCTTCAAATATCAAATGCTCATCATCTGAATGTAATGATTCGGCAGAAATATTTGCCGGATCAGCAGCAGCTGAAACAGGTGCAATAATCTCTGTCTGAGACTTCGTAGGCGATGAAATAAGGTCTTCATGCGATAACTGATATTGCATAAGGAAACCTTTGGGTTGTATACCCACATCATTGTTTATTAGGTCACTCCCATCAAGCACTAGTGTATTGCTACTTAACTTTGATGAATGACTACCACCCGTCGTTTCTTTAAGAGAACTTTTTGGAGAAACAAGAAGGTCCACTTCAGTTAAACAATTGTTACCATTCGATGAGTTCCTGCCACCATCTATAGATTCTAGAAGTTCCTCCTGTGATTCGACAACATTTGGAAGTTGGGTAGCATCAGGAGAAGAGACACGCAAAGATTGTCTTGATTGAGAGGTTAACGGTACTATCCCCGGCTCTTGATCTCCATATATAGGTTCTTGCAATGAACTGGAGGATCGTGAAGTAATTCTCTGGCTTTCAATAACTGATGATACGCGCAAGGAACCGCTCATACTACGAGAAGGTGGTGATTGCATGTTATCCTCAGGTAAGCTATATAATGTAGACCTCATACTGTCTATGGAGTTTTCATTGGGAGGAGTGAGCACACCACGAGGAACCCTGGGAGACAACAAACGTCCATCTACGGCATGATCCTGTAGGTGTACTGTGGAAAGAGAACTCTGTGAAGATCTTCCATATGAGACAGCTTCCATCTGATGTTTCTCAATTAATAAAAGGTTGTTAGTAGGTGGTTTTGGAGTAGGAGAAACGGGTCTTGAAAGTATAGAACCATTTCGTGTGGAATCGTTATCTATTTCTTCAAGATAACTCCCCGGATAAGACAAAGGTGAGTTAAAATCTTCTAATACAGTCCGTTCTCTACTTTTACTGTACCGAGCTAGATCACTATCAACTGAGCTTCTAGAAGCAGGCCTTGGAGAATCAATGCTTTCCTCATCAGCAGTGGAATTTTCGTGCAATAGTTCCTGTCTACTATCGGATCGATATTTTTGACGGCGCTTTTTCATCACTTGATCTGATGTGCTATCTACCGAGCTATTAAATAAAACACTAGTAGGGTTCTCAGTCTGGAGCTCAGGTGATGCATGTTGGTGAACTTTCTCAGCAAATGCATCATGGGGACCACGAGAATCCGATGCACCGCGTGACTGCCCATCTCCAGCATCCTAAGTAGTAATAAATTTATATTTTGAAAATGTGACTATAAAACTGAGCAAACCTGTAATTATATGACTGCTTATGGGTTCAAATATGCACACTAATTCTATGTATGCCAATTTTTAAAAGTATTTTTTTTTTCACAAAAATTTATCTCAAATTTAAAAAAAATATAACGCCACTTTTATGGCGATACGTAATATGTAATCAAAGAGTATTGTAAATTATAATGCCACTCTTATGACTAAAAAAACAATTTTTCCTGTGCGTAAGAAAAAAGACGGGAAAAGTCTATGATTGTACAAAACAACAACATGTAATTTTTTTGGCTTAAAATCAAAAATTTTCAGTCTTTATTATCAATCTTTTAAATAAATAAAGAAAAATTAAATAAAAAAACAGCAAAGAGAGATTTTTAAATAAAAGTCAGAGAGGGATTAAATAAGTTTTACTGACAGGCATGAGTTATTCATTTATATGTCCTCTCCGTTAATCATTAAGAGCTACCTAACCATGAAAAATACTTACCCGTAAACCACTGCGGCCATTCTCTAAATCTGTCATCTCAAACGAACTGACAATAAAAAAAACAAAAATTGTTATTATAATCTCAGAATTATTCGATATACTGATGAGATTTGAACCGATGAATTGAAGTTCCACGTCTTTTTATTTAAATTAATATGGAACAACTGAAACTGATCAAACTCCATTCTACATCACCACAGTCAAAAACCTTGCTGATCGCCTTTATATTACTTTTGAGCCATTAATTATATATTAATAATAGAGTTGAGGTCACATAGGGAAAACAATTTTTTCACAGCTGTTCTAAAGCGACGTCTTTATAAAATTTCACTATAAACAAATATTTTTGCAAAATATTTCATGACCAAGCGCTATGAAACATGTTTAATCAATTTTTCGAATATAACCGTCCAAACTTCATGAACTAGCACAATGATTCATGTTTTGACGTTCAAATTATTTTTACGATTATGATCGTGAAAATTTCGCGGAAAATCTCTTTTGTCAGTTATTAATTAGATTATCAGTGAAGTGACGATTTAAAGCCCGCAAAAATGAAAATAACATATTAAAATAAAGTAAACTTACCTAGTTTTAGTGAGTTCATAATAGGTCTCATCAGCTGTAGAAACCTGCAGAAATGAATGATATTTAGGTAACCTTTTGACAACCGTATTGTCTAAAATGCCTAAACCTGAATTTACTATGACTATGACTTGAATCTTGTTAGTATGGTAATCGAGCTGAGCTTGTGTTACAATTAGGTTTCTGATATAGATAAAGGAAACATGTAAATAGCATTGCATTATGGCTAAAATAATCTGAAGGATAGCGATCGTGCACTGTTTGCTTCAATGGCTAAATGCATAGATCTCTCTTTACCTCTGCTTATGAGATTTCTATGCTGACGCTGGTGATATTTTTTGTGAAAAAGTCACCTATAATTAGACTGCCTAATCATTAGTTTATACAGTAATAAAAAAGGACTCGCAGCTGCAGCGTCAACTCAGCACACCATTATAGCAAATATGTTATTAAGGTCTGGATATTAACTCTAGTAATTGGGGGTCTTCATGATTATAACTCATAGCTAAGCCAGAAATATAGTCATTGGCTATTTGCTGGTTTCACCTTGTAAAATACAAACCCACCTAACTTTTATTCTATATAAGAAATTTAATGATTTGGTATTAAAACAATCAATGAACATAAAATAAGTTGTATATTTTAATTCACCTTTATAATACTCAAAGCTCTTAATGTGCAATTTTTAAAAATCTATTTAAAATTTACAAAATTGAATCATATTTGGATCATAAAATGAGTCAGATCAGGTTCCCATTTAATAAGAGCTTGTATGGGTATCAAAACATATGAAAGTCCTTAAACCTTAAAAAACGAAAAATCAAAGAAAAAAAAGTGTTTTGAACATTTTGTAACATAGCCAAACACTTTCATGACCGACATTATTATCTGAAATAACAGTTCTCAAGAACAAAAAGTTTAGAAAAATCTAAAGTGGTAAAGCCAAATCTTTACGAAATTTCCTTTTTTTCATTAGGTAAAAATAAGCACTTTTTTGCTAAGACCTTACCTGTTCAAGATCACCTTTATTTTTAACAATTTTTTCTTCACGACTTTCTTGATTGCGAGAATGGACAATATATTCATAAGTTGACATATCTTTGCAAACTAAAAAAACATGCACCTTATGGAGCCTTTGTGTGCAAACTCAAACATAATGAAATTTCAAGAAACAAATTATTGTTCAAGCATGCTTCAAGAATAAAAAGATTTATTTACATGTATGGGATAGTACTTGTTAGCACAGCAAAGAGATTTCAGAATTGGAAACTTTGCAGAGGTTTCACCAACGTGATTTGATGTTTTATCATCCCAAATTTATTCCAAAACTAGCTCACCCACTCTGGAACGAATGATTAGCTGGAATAATTAGCTCATGAGAGTGATCAGCTCACAGGAAATATTCAGCTCATGTCATAATAGTAATTGAGCCAATATGGGTCACTATGGAAACAGATAACAGGAGGTTATACCAGTCATACAACGTCTCAAAAGATTTTAAGAAATTTTTAGAGTGAATGTTTATTAAAACAAACCAACTGTTACTTTCATCCAGTGTTATATTAAAACTAACAAAATTCTTTTGTTACATTCTTTAGACACTATCAAAACAACAAACAACCGACTGGACTTATTAGTAAAAGGTGGTAGATAGTTTTTGACATTTAATTCGTGATTTATGAAACAAATTTAAACGATATATGTAAAATAAACACAGAAACCATATGGTAATTACTTACAGAGGTAACCGTGAAATATTATAAGATGACCGAGTAAAAACATGGCAATAACCAATAGCAACCCATTCACAATCACAAAGATTATATAAGCTTCCTTGCATGTTGAAACAAACAACTTCCAATCTTTCATGGCTAAATGAAAACATAATAAACATAATATGACTGGCCTGTTTAAATGTCAAAAAATTTATTGCCATAACTCTCACACTTTCAAAATAACATCATTGTGTTAGTCAATTTGGCATAATCTAGCACAAAAATTTAAATTTTTCTTAACTCAATTTTGTATAGGCGAGGAAATAAGTTAAAAATACTATGTAAATGACTTGGCTTTTATTTAAAAATGTGGACTTTTATGGGACAGAACATTCCAAATGAATAAATTGATAGAGGCCAGTAAAGGAAAGTAAAAAATGCATTAGTTAAAAAATTAGAAGGCTACTTCTGAACACTGGGTATTTTTCCTTCTTTCGTGAGCTTTTTGATGAAGCTCGATCCTTTATAGATACCATGAACATAATTTGTTTAACAATCTTATTTTAACCTGCATTTTGGAACTGGATCAGTTTCTATTTCTGAATTGATTTTTGATGAATTTTAGCCAGAGAACGTATTACCGATTGGTCATACATTTTTTAATAAGAATGGAATTAAATCTTTCTATCTCATACCTAAGGTTATAATATTAAGAGTAATGTGGGTAAATGTTAAAGAGGGCTAGATCATTCTTCGCAGCAAAAGTTTTAAAAGGAAAATTGAATATAAAGAATCCCAAGAATGTATCAACAGCGACATAAAAAAAATTGTAGAGACCCAAACCTCAAAAAAATTATGAGATAACTGAGATACATTACTTACACATGTACATCACTAACATTGGAAATTTGACATGCGCACATAATGTGTATAATTTGACATATTTTTAAACAAAATATGTACCAGGAGTAGTAGTAAATAATTTTAAGACATATTGATTGATATTGGCATACAGTTGACAACTATTCACTGTGAAAGTGAACAGACAATCGTCAAGTCCTGAGATGTTTAATCAACTACTAGCACCGCCTTGTGATGAACAGTTAATCAATTTTGTTCATCAAGTCCTGAGACATTTATTTTTGATTACTTAGTAACAGTGGCGTGTGACCGACATGATCTTAATCTCTGTTGGCAAACCAAAAACATGTTAGTCATATTTTTCTTTAATATTTAGTGAGATATAAATCATTTCAAATTAGAAAAACTTATATTTCTGAATGGATTTAAAAAAATAAATAAATATGGAAATATGTTTATCACAATATCTTAAATGAACCTTTGCGTGTTCTCAAATGAACAGTAATCATAAAAAAATCCACACCACCTACTAATGTAAAGCAGTCAGTGCTGGTTAACATAAATCATGTGCCAGTCACTGACAAGTTATTATATTACCTGGTTATAGATATAGATTGAAGTTAAATGGTAATGTATGTAAACATTTATATGAAAATCCAATCACAACATGCATTAAACAAATTAAACTGATATTAAATGCATTTTGATCAAGAATAAAACTATTAAATTAGTCTACATATACCAGCGTAAACTAGAACTAGAACTGCTGGTAGATCGAGGATAGCTAAGAATCTATGGCAATGTTTATTTTTCTTAAAAAAAAAGGAGAAGTGAGACAATGTCTATTGCGAATAATTGAAAATCAGTTTAGTTAGAGAAATCAAATTTATTATATCTTGTTTGAAGTAAAAGGTTTTTGTAAATATTTGAAAAAGTCCAAGGAGATTTTTTATTTTTACAATAAAACATAAACACTCATTGCTTTAATACAACCAAAAATTAGTTTGATAGAAGTTAGTTTATCTCTAAAAAAATATGAATAAGCTTTTGAGTAATTAATAAGGAGTCTAGTTTGCTTTAATATGTGCTCGCCCATACCATGTTATCATGATTTATGTAACAAATTCTATAAAAAATTAATGTTGTTTAAAGAGATTTTTGTGAAGAACGTATATGATTTGTAGAGGATTGTGATGCTTTTTCATTAACATCCGTGTGGCTACATATAAATTCATAAATTAGTTAATTAATTAATTCTACCAAGAAATCTTATAACAGCTTTCCTTTCAACAAATCAATTCATGCTAAGTTATGCCAAAAATCTATTCAAAATATAATATTCAAGAACACTTCATTATTTATGCTGTAAACATTAAATTTTATTATATAAAACTCTAAATAGATAACCTGAAACTGAGATATTCTGCATATAACACTTAGGCAGGTATAGTTACAAATAGTAAAACACACAGGAACTTGTTTATATATTTTAAGGAAATGAACAGCCTTTAAGTAGATAAAAAATGTTACTATTTAAATAATTGAAAATTAGGGCAAAATAAAGACAAAAACAACAGGAAGAAGAGAGAAACGTTTTAATATAAAAAAATAGAAATAATTTCTAATGATGATTTTTATGTAATTATTCTGTAAGTGCCCATAAAATCATGACTTTGAGGCTTTTTTTTTCATTTTTTTTAAAACTATTCGGTAGGGAGTTGCATGTAATGATACTGCTATGCAATTGAATTTAGAATTTAACTTGTAGGTAACTGTCACGTTTTGCTGTCTTGTCAAGTCGTTGTTAGTAACTGACCTTAGGTTATGGCCATCCCCTTTTCTAGATGAAAACTTATTTTTAAAACAGCTGGTAGATTTTTATGTTGCTGGTCCCATACAAAACTGAAATTTAAATATTGGATCAGTAAAACTTAGGAGGTTAAATATAACTTATCACTATTGGTTTGAAAAGAAACAAATTGATTAACTTTAAAGCCTTATTTTGTAATCAAGCAATTATATCTAGAGCCTCTCACTTAGCCTGTTAACATACTTCACATGCATCTCTCAGATGTGATCCGAAAGTTGCATGATAAATGTTTATGACGGTTTCGAGATTTACGAAATGTCTTTGGTTTTAAAGCAATTTTAATTTTTGGCCACTTATTCTAAAATTTAAATGCTTTCTATACCTAAGATTTAATGATTTAAATGAAATTATCTCGGTTTTATTTGCATTCAAGAACATTTATTTTCAAGAAGCCATTGCACGAAAAAAGTGATTTGTTGACTGACCAGAGGTTAGTTTTGTCAGCAAAATGATATGATGTAGCATGTTTGATTGAGCAATTAAGGCGATTTATATAACTTACGAAAAGAGGTCCTAAAATTTATCCTTGGAAAACTCCTGTATTTAGGGTTTTTATATGAGAATAGGAACCATTTATGTTGACAAATTGGGTACGATTTAAGAGATATGTCTTAAACCAGTTGTTCTCAATACCTCTTATAATATAAATTCTAATTTAGAAGTAAGAACTTCATGATTAGCAGTATCAAAAATTTTAAAAAATCAGTTATGTAACTGGATACTTCATTTTTGGCTACAGGTTGAATAATAAACGAACGTTGGCTAGGGTTTTTTTAAATGATCAGTTTTTTTTAGATGGTTTGATTTTAGAAGAAAGCTTATATAATCGATAAAATATTCAGCTATTCTCTTCTCACCTGTAACAATCTGATCATTAATGTTCAGACTTGTTATTTAGATTTAGTAAATGGTTTAATATTGATTATTTAATTGATTTTTTAAGACTGTTATTGTTAAAATAGGAAGTGTGATAATTTTACTTAATTTTAATATGCTACAAAGGTTTTGGCGATGATTTTTAAATTTAAAATTTTAACTTTGCATTCAGGATCTTTACAGTTTATAAACTTTTTATATATTTTAGCTTTAGTGCTAATAGACTTTAAGATAGCACTGGTAATCAAAAGTTTGTTTTGAAATTTTATTTTTCAATTTGTTTAAGTTTTATATCAATAAAACTTTAAAAAATTTAGTGAAAATTCTTAGGGAATCGTTAATATTGTCATCATTCTTAATATGATCATCCCGTGCGATATTTTCTTATAAAATATTTTTAATATCTCTTATAAAATCTTTATCGTGAAAGTTTTTGAAACAGTGCCTAAGAAAAAGTGCAGTTTTTTTGCTTGATCCACCTGGAAAGGAATGCATAAAAACTGAGCTATATGGTCTGAAATATAAATAGTTAGGTTACCAGAAGTTATCTCAGGGGAGTAAAAATTTTACAATATATTATCAATAAGCGATTTAGAACAAAAAGTTACATACGTCAGTTGAGAGATAGAAGGGAATTCAGAATTGGGTTGGAAGGATTCTAAAAAGTTGGATTCATAGGGCTTTTTACCATAGTGTAGGAGGTTTATGTTAACAAAATGATGTTTTTCTTTTCCATGTTAAACTTTTCTAATAAAGACGAAATAAAATATTTGTTAAATTCAAAAATGCACATAGAAAGATGTAACCAGCCTACAATAAGGTTAGATTTTTGGGGGTTAATTATCTCAATAAAAATTTGTTCAAGTCTTTTACTTTACTATGAGCTGTAAATTTTTATATCTTCACTTGTTTTAAAATTATTATTAGATTTAATGTATAGAAGAGCACCTCCTTTTTTGGCTTCTGCTGGTGTGTTTACATAAAAGTAACCATCAATATCAAGTGATCTTAGTGATTGAAATATAATTTTTATAGATATTAGACTCTGTAATTGCAACAATGATGGGGGCAAAATCAATTGAATTTAGTAAAGTTCTTAGTTCTTCAACGTGGTATCGTAATGATAAAATATTTAGATGGATAAAAGTATCAAAACCGGTTTTTTTGGGATTCAATAAATTCCACAATGTCTAAGTATTTTCAAATGAGTGTTTGCATTATTAAAATTATCAAAATGTGTGACACAATTTCAAATTTTTTGATTTATTGTCTAAAACATTACATTCAAATGTTTCTCTAATATTCAGGTTCGTAGATTTAGAGAATATAATCACGAAGCAATGCAAATCCATGGAATATTAACGGTTTTATTCAGCAGTTTATTCTAAGTGTGGTCGTCTATTCAATTACAATCAGTGTGTATCTAAAAATTACATTCATTACATAGGATTGCTTTTTGGGTTTTTAAAAAAATTTTTCCTCATATTATGCCATATATAAATCCCCAATCAATGTTCAAGAAAAATAATGGCCAAAAGGTTTTGAAATTTTAATGCTATACACAAAATACAACAAACCTTAGACCAAGCTAAAAAAAAAAAAAAAAAACCTTGAGCAAATAAAACAAAAAATTTTAAAAATTAAATGAAATTCACAAACATGACCAGCAGATATGCCAAAACTTGAATGCAAAATTCAATACCTTTTCTGATTGGCTTAAAAGGAGTGCAAAACACAATATCGCTAGGTATACCCCCGTTACCTGAAAGAGATTAAGCCTTTTGTATTTTGTTAAAACAAAAGAGGCTGAAAGTTATGCACAAAGTAATAGCCAAATAATGAAACACTCAGTCTTACAGCTCTGTTCCTTTAATTTTTTCTTTTTTAATTAATAACAATATGCCTCACCTACACCTCGAGAAAAGATATTATCTTTTTTTTCCATTCATAATTTAATTGGCATACTTTATACCCACGTTTTGTAAAATATTTAACTCTTTTTTTTAAATTAAAAACTTGCTTGGTAAGAAAGCTTTTTTTCCTAGTTCATTGCCATTAACAATTTTGTCGTGATTATTTTACACGCGTACAAATAACAATTTAAAACAACAGAAATCATCTTTGTTTTATGGCCATACCCCTTTTTGGCTCCGGCTTTGCCACTAAAATGGCATCAGTGCTAAAACCTGTATATTAACAATAGAGTAAATTATCAAGTGAAAGAATTTAACAGAACTTCAATATAAAAAATAATGGTGGATCTCATGGTTTTTGGCTTTAACACAAAAAAGTATAAAAAAGCAAATTGAGTTGTTGTTAATAAAACAAAAAAATTTGAGTGGAAGATATTATGCAAGAACTACCGGATAACAACTCTAATAGGACGATATCATGAAAGTAAACTAGTATGCAAAACCAACAGTGATTACTAGGAATTGCTCCTGTAATAGCTAGATAATAGTTGTTCTGTATTGAATTAAGCACCTTCAAGGTCTTCTAAAATAATATTTTTAAATAATGACTGATATAAAATCTAAAATACCATTGAGTGCAAAAGTGACTTTCGAACAGCTAAACAGTCCAAATCAGAACTTAGGAGTCTTAGGAGAAAATTATATCTCTTTATATAGTCTCACCTTAATTTGCACTGGAGCATTAAAGGTCAAACCCCCTTAAAAATATTTTTCAAAGATAATCATTATTGATACATACCAGAAAAGGAAAATATTTCTTCTCTAGCTGAGTAGTAGATAACCACAAGGTAGAGATCAATAATAAACATCACAAGTGCAGTAAGAAATCCTGAAATACAGCTGCCTAAGAACAATCTGAAAAAAAAAATTAAAAAAAAACACAAAATAATTATGTCTGGCCATTAATAATAATATTAAAATGAATATAATCATAATGCTAAAATTTACCTGCCTAGTACACCTTAGGCTAGAAACATTAACAATTTATCCAGCATCTAAGACAGAATAAAACAGTCAAACTATATGAACTTAATACACATATATTCATAAGAAAACGCTACATTGTTAGAAAATAAAGAATGTTTTTAAATATCACATTTTTTGCTCACAGTTGCAATGTAAACACGCTTTACAAAAGTTCAAAATTTTGAGCTAATGTCACAATTTTACAGTTTTAAGAAAGGTGCCAATAATGTTATGTACTTGACTGCCACTTTTTTACAGTAAAAAATCTTCCTATTTAATTAGATCTAACTTAGGATTATGTTCACATGTATTGAAAGTTTTAGTTACAAATTATTACAAGCTATAATAATATGACTTCCTACTTCATTGATTTCCTACTCTTGTTGAGGAAAGGCTTTTAGTTTTAAAAGTTTTGTTATATTCCATGTTAAACAACATGGAAACAAACGTAAAACAGCTTTGTAAAGCAGTATGATTCTGCTAAATCATACTTATTGTTGCCACCCTCTAAATGCTTTCAGGCAAAAATGAACATATCAGCTATCGCATATCAGCATAATTTCCAAAATAACATTTCTTTATTCTTTGTTTTACATCATGAGTTTTAAAATTTCAAAGTCAAAAAATAATAAAATGTTAACTATTTACACCAATAATCAATGATATATAATGTGTTTCCATATAATCTAAACTCAAATATTAAAATACAATTACATAACCTGATCTTTGAACATGTATTATAAATAAATTACAAATACCACCTTTCGGTATCCAACACTTTATGTTATTTTTAAAAACAGTCAAATCTTTACAATCTCAGGGACTATATTCCAAATCGATGGACCAAAAGTCCCCAAAAAATTGTCTCCTGATCAGACAGTTCTTACTATTGGTCTATAGAAATCTGTATTAAAGTGAACATTATAACCACTAAATGTATTTTTAATAAAAACGGTATACGTTAAAGAATTAGAAAGCCTATGTTTACACTTGAAAGTTTCAATTGCAAGCATTTGTGAATTTTTATGATGAATTGATACTGATCCGTCTTTTTCTAACAATTTTTGAAATGACATACTGTCATCTATCATCATTATAGAATAATCATAGTACTTTTTTGTGGAGCCTGTTTATTTTGTTGCTAATCTTTCTACTGTGAAACATCCATATTAAAGGGCAATATTAAAATTGAGTTTCAATAAAAGTTTGAAATAAAATCTTTCTCTTCACAAAGGGTATATTTCTACTTATTCTACTTAATGCGGTTATTTTCCTACCTACTTTTAAGCGAGTAAAATTTGTGTGACTTTCAAAAAATAAACTTCGAGTAGTTTCTCAACGTCCCTTTCCCATATCTTTGTATTTCCTAAATCTATAAAATGACTTTGATATTTAAATCTTGATATTAAAAGGTGGCATTTACCAGTATTAAACTTAATGTAATGGACTTAATGGACTATTGTGTTCTACGTTTGATAATACTGTTTTTAAGTCTGTGTCACAAGCATAGAATGTAGTATCGTCTGCATAATTACATACATCGGATTCACCAATTATAAAAAAATAAGTCATTAGTGTATATATTAAACAAAATTATCCCTAAAATAGAACCTTTTGGGACAACTTTTAATAGTACAGACCAAGAACTGTAATCAAGCTTTATTTTGGTTCGTTGCCATCTGTTTTTTAAATAGCTATATAATAATTCAATTGCTGTTTTGTGAAATCCGTATACCTGTAATTTTAGGAATAATAAATCATGAATTGTCAAAAGCTTTGTCCATTAAGAATCTCGAGATTTTTTCAATTTTTCTATCATAGTAAGTAACGCATATTGAG
Organism: Euphysa ruthae; assembly: GCA_035046665.1. Lineage (NCBI taxonomy): Eukaryota > Metazoa > Cnidaria > Hydrozoa > Anthoathecata > Corymorphidae > Euphysa > Euphysa ruthae. Next base: position 6,411 of record JAUZNK010075911.1, on the reverse strand, counting down.
TATTATGTATTATAACTTTTTTGATAAACACAAAGATAAGGTGACAGGGGGTTGTTTAAGAAAACAGAAATTTGATTTTTCATTACTCTTTCAAAAACTTTTGATACAACTGGTAAAACACTGACGGGCTTATAGTTTTTGAAAGACATTGCATTCCCTTTTTTTAATATTGGAGTAACATCTGCTAGTTTTAAATTATTAAGAAAAATTGATGTTACGAAAAATTTAAAATATTTAAAATAGTTGATGAGTAAGACTTTGATGACATTTTTAAAATCCGAGGTGTAATATTTTTTGAAGTATTGGATTTTTTGTTGTGTAACCTTACTAGTTCATGCTCTAAATCGTCAAGACTAACTAATGAACGTAAAAATGATTTTGGAATGGAAACCTTTTCCTTTATTTTCAAAACGTTAGAATGGAATTTAAAGCGATTCAGAATTCTATCAATATTGTTTTTAATATTACTAATTTCGGTTTCATTTAGTAAATAATAATTTTCTGTAATGTCTAAATTGCTAACAGTTACTTTAAAACATGTTTTTAGAGTCTCAGCTACTTCCATGTACCATTTTTCCTTTTTATATGAGAGTTATACCATTATTTATAGGACTTTTATCTGAAAATACTTTATGCTATCTATTATAGAACTCACTTTTAAATTTTTAAAAGTTTTTTTTTTTTCTTCTTATAGTCTACTTGTAAAGATTTTTTGAATTTAATTTTATCAACAGTTGTGTCTTATTGTGTCTTATGTTACTTTGTTTTACGCTCTGATCTTTTCATAATTGCTTTTTTGAGATTTTTATAATTTGAGTGGTTATGTCGAATTTGCTTCCTTTTTACGGGTGCATGATTTTCTAAAGTCTCAAGAAAATTATTTTCAAAGATACTATAATCAGTCGTACTCTTGATTTTATCTTTCAAATCCTCTTGGAAAGTGCTTATGTCAAATTTGTTATAGTCCTGATAAAATATTTCTCTTGATTTCTGTTTAGAAAAAACTTTTTTGCGAACTGTTATTAAAATTTTTTTTTTTTTTTAAACAGAAAAACCAGTTGATATTGTACAAGTGTTTTGGAAAATATTGAGAACTATTAGTAAGAAACAAGTCAATTGTTTTTGGATTTTGTGGATTTTTATAGCAAGTATAATCTATTATTATGTTTTTGCACACATATCGAGGAGCTCTTTTAAGGAAGCATCTGAAACTTAGAAATTAAAATCGCCAAAATTGCTACAAAAACTATTATAAATCTCTAAACCAACTTCATTAAAATAATAGTTGCAATTTTGACGAGGTGAGTGATAACTCCCTAAAAGTAACCACTTTTGTTTACACAAATTTATTTCAACAAATATACCTTCTGTATCTTCTGAGAAAGAATTTTTGAGTTCTTTATTTGCAAAATGTTCTTTGATATATATATGTATAATTATCCCAACCCCCTCCATTTCTATTACAGTTCTTCAAAATCTAAAAATTCCAAAAATCAAACTATCATTCTATTCTGTTTTATTGTGTTGTGATATAAAAAAAACAAGTAAAGAATCAATGGAATTGAAATATCTATGATACTGTAAGAAAATTAATGTGGCATTTAATGAACACTTTAATGATAATACAATATTGTTTGATAATAAACACAAGAATACATCCTCAGGATAAAAAATGGTAAAGAGATTCCTAATCTACAGTTTTATGGTTCAATATTGCATTCACAATCCCTTTTGCAAATGTATAGAAAATTATATTGGCAGAGCCAAATATTTAAATTCATACTTGTAATTTCTTCCCCCAACACAGTTGTTTAAAAATTTGCAGTGATGATCAAATTCTGAAACACATTTGTTGCACACAGAACAGTGTTTGCTTGTAGAAGAACTAAAAAGAGAAAAAAACAGTAAACAAAGACTTTTAGAATGATTTTTTACAATAAAATATATCAAAAACCATTGAAATGTTTGTTTGAGTTAAGCATTAACAGATAAACTGTAACGGCCTAATTCTTAATTATTTCCATACAGTACTATAATTTTATTTCCATTTTTCGTTGCATTTAATTTTTTTTTTATCATTTTTTTTAAATTCCAAATATTGAGTGCCTTAGCAAATAAATTTATATTATAATATTTATATTATTATAAATATATTATTTCTCTCTTTTTTAGAAATATATAAAAAAATTCATTGTTTTCGCTAGAAACAACACAAATTGGCTTTAAATTATGTTGACACCTGCTACATTTATTTTATTTATTTGTTAGTCCCACATTGCTACAACTAATTTTTACTATACAGCTGTTTTTGTTTATTCAAACTTTAGATTAAGAAAATATTAAAATTACAGAAGCCAATATTTTTTCAAACGGCATCAAAGCAGATGTCAATATATATTCATATTACATCAAAGCAGACGTAAGCATCATTTTAAATGTAAATAAAATATTATTTGCACTTTACAATTTTATACTTACACTGTTGTTTGACAAATATTACAATAGCAATTTTCAATGACATGACCATTTTGGCGACGTTTAAACACTGCTCGTTGGAATATTCCCTTCTTTCGTACAGCAGGATCAGCTGGATCAAGGGTAAGTGCGAAAATATGGTAAAAAAAGTGTATAACATAACCACATGCTGGTATCTAACAAATCATTGTTAAAGAAACAAAAAAATATATATGCTTGTAGTACAAAATTTTATAAAATGGGACAAAAAACTATTTAGAGTGAAAACATAACAATTTAAATTCCTATATTTCTTTTTACAGATCCAACTATCACAGTTTCATCAAGTTAGGTAACGGTTCAAGGCTGTTAAAGAAAACTATCTTTGAATCGATAAATAAATTTTTGTTTTCATTTTTTGGATTGTTCTTTGTTTATTATAAATTCAATTTTTAATTTTCATACCTTTAGAAATAAGATATTAATAGTTCATTTTTGTTATTATTATGGGTAATTATTTCACATTATCGCAATTAGAATTTCTAAGTATTTTACAAGAAATCCTTATTATCATTTATTTGCAATATGTTTCATAAGATATACTCATCTAGAACAATACGTAATTTGTCACACAAAGCAATAATTCGTAGGCAGGTTAAACAAATGTCTGTTAGTATAGAAAAGGAAAATAATACGTAGGTATAAACATAACTTATGATAAACGAGAGGATTAAACATCATCCAAGAGTTTTGAATCTATAAATATCTAAATTTTGATTTCTTATGCCGTGTGCTGTAAAAAATTGTTTTAATTTCCATATTTCAAAAGAATTACTTATTTTGCGTAATCAAACAGTCCACAGCAATATGTCGGGTAAATTTTTCACGTGCTATTACATAATTAAATTTTTGCAAAGGAAGAAAATTTTAAAAAAATATGGTATTCACAGCTCTCCGGACGGGACACAAGATCTCGCTCAAGCATGCCAAACATACCTGTAAACGTTTTCACTTCGCTCTTACTTCTAATGCTGTAAGCCTAGCTTTCATATATAAAAATGTTTTTTTTTTTATGTTTGTTTGTTTTACTTCCCCATGATATATGAGAAACCATCAATGCTTAAATGTTTCAATTATCTTCATTTATTTTTTTTCCATCTTCAACAAAGCTTAATATGTTTATATATAGCATTATCTAGAATAATATTAAAGAACCAACCAAAATTCTACTACATATTTTGTTAACGCAGTTTTAAAAAATGAAGTGTTAATTATGCTTTATATTTAAATGTAATTAAGACTTTTACTATTGAATGGTAAACTGAAAACCTTAAATAAATCAAACACTTCTTTTGATATAAACTATAAGAAATGACTTGAACATCATACATAACAATATTATGTGGCAACACACCCTAAATGAGAATCTTGATCATCAATACATTGGAAAATCAGGAAAATGATTAAAACAAAGCATACAAGTTAGAAATAATGATAGAAGCTGACAATACAAAAATTGTTTTTTTTTAAAAAATCAAGTGTTAATTATGTTTTACTCTTTAAATTTGCTAACATTCAAAATTGGTGTAGAAAATATAATAGTATAATTCATTTCATTCATAATTTAGCAATCAAATCAGCTAGAATTAAATTTGGTTTTAGGAAGTCAACTATGGGTGTGCTCCAATTTTTGAGCATATGGTAAAGAAAATGGGTATAGTTTACAGGCCACCAGATATCATCAGTTTTTTGAGCCTTTAACCCACACTTTGTGCACCAAATTTATGAGGATGGAAAAGATATATTTATTTTAGGAGACCTAAATGTTAATCTTTTGGATAATATTAACAATTATATTCTTGACAACAGAGCTCTCACACAAAATGTACTTTTAAATAATTTTAATAATTTAAATAATTTTGTTCCACATTTGGTCTTAAACAACTAATCAGGGATCCTACAAGAGTACCATCAAACACCTCGTGCTTATTACATCATATTCTATCAAATGCATCTGACAAGATCACACAACAGGGATCATCTGATCATCAGCCAATTTTCTGTAATTGAAAAATCACTAGGTTTAGCACTGGTACTAAAAAGTTCAAAAAATCCGGAAGTATGCAAAGTTACATTAACGACTTACTAAATGAAAGATTAAGTCTATGAAATTTTCCAAATTATAAAAATTTTGATAATCTAAATTTGGCCTTTGTAGATTTATCACAAAAATTTAAACAAAATATTGATGATATAGCACCCATGAAAACTATTAAAATAAAAAACAATTCTCAAGAGTGGTTTGACAAAGAAGTTGCAAAAAAAATTGGTAAGAAATAAATGGTATAAGCAATTTAAAAAGACATTTAAAACCAGATGAAGACAAGGAACTATTTAGCAATGTTAAAAATGATACTCTTGGAACTATTAATAGAAAAAAAAGAGATTTTTTTACAAATAAACTTAATGAAAGTATAGGTAGACCTAAAAATCTTTTGAAAACTTTGAAAGATATGGGAGTTACAAAATCAAAAAACCCATCTTCACAATCCAATTTTCGTTTAAAACAAGGCAATCAATTAGTTTTTAATCATTGTCAAATTGTTAATGCCTTTAAAAATTTTTTAGAAATCTTCCAACACTAAATTTTCATGGCCAAATGATTGTTTTGAAGGAATTTGAATTCTAAAGGGTCACTCAGGATGTAATTAAAAACATAAGTAAATAAGTCACCATGGTTTGATGAAATATCATCTATGTTCTATAAGGACGGATGTTCTTCTATTTAAAGACTCACACAAATAACAAATCTTGTTATCAGGACTACGACATCTCCAGATGTTTGCAAACTAGCTAAAACTACTCCGTTATTTAAAAAAGGGAGCAAGACAGAAACAAAACACTACAGGGACATATCTTTATTATTAATTGCATCCAAGAATTTTGAAAAAGTAATTGAAGGTCAAACTAGAGAATTCTTTGAAAAAGAGAGCATTATATATAAATTTATGTATTTTGAAACTGTTTTTTAACAGACACATGTTTGTTAGTTCTTCATGATAGAATTACAAAAGGTTTTGAAAAGGGATGTCACGCTGGAATAACCCTTATATCTAAAAGGCCTTTGACACAATAGATCTCAATATTTTGATTCAAAAACTGATATCCATATATTTTTTGGAGAATGTAGTTTTCTGGTTCAAGTCTAATCTCTTAAATAGAAAATTTAGGGTGAAAATTGATAGAACTTTCTGATGAAATATTAGTGAAATGTGGTGTCATTCAGGGGTCAATTTTAGGACCTTTTTTGTTTTTGCTATATATGAACGACATGACACAAGCACTAGACTGTGAATTACTTCTTTACGCAGATGACTCTTGCTTGATTTTCCAACATAAGGATGTAAAAAAAAATGTGTGCACTTTGGAGAAGAAAAAGCCAAGTTTATCCTCTTTTCATCGAAAATGAAAGTTAAAAAAGCAGATCCTTTGAACATAATTAATAGAGGCACATCCATTAAACAACATACCTCAGTAAAATACCTAGGATATTTATTAGACACAAATCCTGAGTGGAAAAACAATGGGTCACTGTATTTTAAATAAAATTAGTTCCAAGCTTAGATTTTTATATAGAAAACAATATTTCTTTACACTTGCCTTAAAAAGTGCTCTATGCATTGCTCTGATTCAACCTCATTTTGACTATGCAGGTTCTGCCTGATATTTAGGCCTCAACGAATCACTTAAAATCTGTTTGAAAAGTGCACAAAATAAATGTATACGATTTTTTTTAAATATGAATAGTCATATCCATTTTGGTACTGAACAGTATAGAGCCATAAATTGACTACCTGTTGATATGAGAGTTAATCAGGGTATTGCTACACATGAATTTAAACTCTGCAGTAGACCCAACTTAAATTACATGTCTGAAATCTTTAAAATTTCTGAAAA
>JAUZNK010075900.1:0-13621 GCA_035046665.1 Euphysa ruthae | reverse complement strand
ATTGTCTACAAATTTTTCAGTTACAGTGTATAAGTGGACTTTTCTTTAGATTTAAATTTGGAAAATGTTTTACAAGTTTTGATTTCTTTAGTGAGTTTTTTCCAGGAAAGAGCAGCCCGTATTTCATGTGACTTATACTTTTTGAGAAATCTCTGCTGCCATCGAAAAACTCATAAAATAAATATGTTAAAACTCTCCACTGCCATTTGTAATCTCTCTACTTCTTCATTTTTATCAGTAAATTGTTTTATAATTGATCTTTGACCAGTGGCCATTTTCTTACTTTTGACCCTCTGGAATACTAAAAAAAAGAGAAATTTTCTTCATAGTTATCACATCCAGGCTGCAACACGTATCAGATGGGTTAGTCTAAAAGCTTTTTAATAACACGTTATGCTCAAAATGCGTAAATTTGGCAAAAATTGAGTATTTTCAATATTTTTTTCGCCCTGAAAAAAATTTAAATTTCAGTCTATCTCACACACAAAAATACTTATTTTCATCTGAAATTATCACTTAGATAATAATGCTCTTAAAGTTTAAAAACAAATGCTTTGCGAAAAATCTCAACCAAGCCCTTATATTTTAGAGTTTTGACGTTTTTAAGCAAGGTCTACTTTGATATGAAATTGCAGAAAATGCTCAAGGTTAAAATTGGCGGTGCTTTAAATTATTAAAGTAAGGGCGTTAAAGACTTTTTAGTGAAAACTCGCACATTGAGCATTGGTCGTTTTTATTATTTAAATATATTTCACGGGCATTTAAATTACGCCATTGGTATGCTCAGGTAGTAAATGTAAAGCTATTAAAGCCATGAATTAAACATTCAAAAGTAGTGTTGATTGCATTCATAAATAGCCAACTTTGTTGCGGCAGGCTTGAAAAAAATTAAATGTCTGAATGCTGTTAGGCGAGAAAAATTTTGCCTTCGATACTAGGTACCAAATCCTGGCATTTATACTTTTTTAAGTCCTGCGTTGCTCTGTTAAGAGATTTGCAAATCTGTGCTTGCTCAAGTCTTCAAAAATGAATTCGGTTTCAAAAACAGTAACTAAAGGAAGACCTTCTGTCTTACATGTAGAAGTCCTGTTTGCTTTGTCTCAAGTAAATAGCGCTTTTTTTTCTTTTTTTTTTTTTTTTTACAATTTAGAATTAATTATGGAAAAAAAAAATTGTGTTCCTATTATAACAAAAGGCGAATACACTAAATGATTAACGAAAAAGGAAAATCTAATTACAAATGAATATTATCAATAACAAGTTTTGATAGTCTGTAAGTTCTTCCAGGCCAACGTGACCATTATTAAGCAGGACTTTAGAAGGTTTAGGGATGCACACTGCTTTAAGGGGAAAACCCCCTTGATTTTTAAAAGCGTGTTAGTAAACAGAATTCATTTTCATATTGTATATTTAATAAAAAGCATATCAAAACAAAACAAAAAAGTGATCGGTTGCCACAGTAACCGTGAAAAACCTCTAAAATAGGCTAAAAATGAGTTTGCGTCGGCCGAAACATCTAGAAATCTACAAGAGCTATAATTATGATTTTTTGTATAGTAGTTAGTAAGAAGTGCATGAGTGATTTGTATAAATTGCCTTTATTATAGTTTATTTTTGTCAACATGTCAAAGTTTAATTTGAAATATTTTGTTAGTATGAAGTCCCAAACAAAAGTCAAAACAAAAAATTCAACTTTTGTAACTTAACTTACAATGAACAACTGAAAATATTATTTTCTTGAGATATCATGGTCGGCATGCTAAAAATAGCGTTTCGAGAAATGAAAATAAGTATATGGATTCTACATCTAGTACTTTTCCATTGATAGTGGAAATAGTAGTAAATACTCCGTTTAGGGATGAATGTCACCTGTGATGTTTCATGGAGTTCATTTGCAGCATGAGGCATCGTGTCTAAAGCAACTGATTTTAATAGACTTTCAAATAAACATGATCCGAGATCTTTTTTGGTTGAAACGTTTTCACCGAGAGAGTGTTGGGTGCTGCTCACATGCAGGACAAAGCATAATAAACACAGCTAATAAAATCGATCCATCTATAATTTTATTGCCTGAAAACTTTACTTCTTGAAGATGACGAGCTATATATGGGGTGAACTTAAAAGACATACTTTCATTAGATAAATTATTAATTGATGCATTATTTACAGTCATTTGGATTTTCTCCAATATTTACATTTTCACTGGCACCATTAAAATCCCTTCTCTTTATTTTAGTAGTTTTTCTTGGTTTTACTCTGTCAGCCCTTAAAATTTTATGCAAAAATTTTCTGTATAATTTTTTTCTGACATAAAAGCAAGATTCGGAGAATTTGTAAACTTTAACGATGAGATGTTCAAGGTTCTAATGATGTATAATTTTAGATCCAGTGAGATTGAAAGCCTTGACCAGAAAAAATTTTAGATTATTAAAAATGATCTGTAAGGTACTTTTACGCATCAAATTGACTAGATTGTTAGCAGATTTACTACAGGACATCTAAATTAGGTATAATAGTTTTAAACATACCAAATAATTGAACGTCCCAAACGAAGAAGTTTCACTGCCAACGAATTTTGGACAGTATGACCATCGATTAATGAATGACTGAGCCGCCCCTGTCACCAATTATCAAAAATTGAAACTTAACAGCAATCATAAAGTTGCTGTAAAACCTTGTTGTGGCAATGTCTACTTTGAATTTAAAATTTACAGTAAAATTATAAAGATATAATTGTTATATACCGATGATATTGTGTAATCGAATCAAAATTTTTTTTATTTTAAATGAACGCTAAGCTACACCATACACCACAGGGGAAGGTGTCCATTGGTGCAGAAATATTAGTCCTGTGGAATTGAAACCGGATATAAAAACTAATTGTAACCTTAATAGTTTGAATATTACCATAAAGCCGGGTTACATGCCCATATATGGGCATATTTGTCTGGAATATATTGATATCACTGAAAACTTAATAGCATGCAAAAAATATATCACATTAAAATCGACATAAAATTATTTGTTTCAACTATTGAAATAGTTACAAGGTTATTAATCAAAATGCATCGCAATATAAATACGTGTATCAAAAATATTAAATGAAGGTTTAGAAAGAATTACCAAAGAGGTAGGTAGTGGAAGATATGTATATCAAGATATATATATATATCAAGTTCAGAATCGTACTCTATGTCTGTTTCTACGTCTATAAAATGATCTGTGTCACTGAATGATAATAGCTCATTCATATGATCAAGGTACACTTTATTTATCCAATCTAATGTAAGGTAATATAGCCACACATTATCTGTCACTTTAAGCTAAGTATGGTTTGATTCCATCGTTTCCACATCCTTGCAATATAGCTTGCTCTAAGAGCAAACTAGCATTCTAGTAGACTACTAGAATGCTTTCTTAAACTACTTTGACAAAGTGGTATCCGTTATCTTATTGCTCTGCTTTAGTTTTTTTCAAAATATTTCTGATCCGTTAAGTGGTTGATTAATTATAATTTCTTTTCTCCATACAATTCGTGTAAAAATTCCAATTTACGAAAGCCATCTTCATGGAGATACATCTCGAAAAAAGGCTGAAGTATTTTTGATTTTTACTAGCTAATTTTCAACACTTCTTTTTTCCTTTCATTAGAAAACTTTAAATACAATCGCTCCCATTAAAGGCTTGCATTCCTACTAATGCCGATGAAGACTATATCTAGTCCACATGACTTTAGTTGCAGAATAAACGATTGACTTCATCATTTTTAAAATGTGATTTCTCACTATTGTCTCCATTTTATTTAAGCGAAATCTAAATATTCTTGAAGTTTTTTGCAATTTCATGAAAGCTTAAAATATTTATAATTTTCAGGTAATTCATAAAGCATATAAGTTTTGAAGATCAGTTCTCCTTCGATTTACAGATTTGTTTGAAAATTATGTAGTCAAATGCATGTGGATTTACACTAAAAAATAATTTGTTGGTATCCTATTACATATAACAACAATATCCCGAATAAATTTGCTTGTGATAAAATATATATATATTAATCAATACATATAGGTTTGCGAAAGCAGGGCAAGCCAAAGTTAAAAATGGTATTGTATAATTGTTGATAGAAGAAAACTGAAATAGAATTCAACAAAATCCTTGGCAACAAGAAATATTTTTGCAAAAACCCCCAAAAAAAATCTACCAAACACTTAGAAATACATATTTTTTGAAATCGCAGCTTGTCGTGTAAATATTGCTTTAAAAATGCTTTGTTAATCGAGATAAACTCTATTTTAGAGAAAGTGGCAATGGGAAAAATCTGTAAAAGAAAACCTAAAACTTAGGTTTACAGAAAGAGAAGAGGTTTTTTTGACTTAGACCTCAAGAAACTTCATCCAGCAATGTAAATAATGTAAATAACGAATAAAACAATGTAAATATATCTGTAAATAACAACTCTGTAAATAACGAAACAGAATGAATCATCGTGTTTAATTATAAATAGTCAATCATGTTCTTCTGCCATCGAGTAAACTTGGAACATTTGAAGTTTCCACACCAAAAGAATAAGATAATATTTCAGGTTATCGAAATATGAGCGTGTGGAAAATAACAAGGTGTTGATCCAGCTAGTATGTCAAATGTTCTAATAATAAATACACAAAATAATTTTACACTTCCAAAACAATAATATCAGTTTTGAGGTTAATACACGAAAATTTTATACTATGCGAGCACTTGGGCACGGGCATTCGGGTGCTGAAAAGTTTACCAGTCTGATGAACATGCCGAAACCCATGTCACAAAATAATTACAAAAAAATTGAAACCAAATTAAAAACTGTTACTGACAAAACTATGGACGATGCAGCTTAGTGAATTCGTCAAAGCTGCTCAATCGATAACAAGGAGCCTGTCGATACTGGAATTTCGTGTAACGGATCGTTGCCTGGGTGAGTAGATTTTTTAAGGATGTACATAGGAGTTGCATAGAGATCTTAGAAAAACTGATCCAGATAAATTTGCTGACTGGAGAACCAGATATATAATTACAACGTTTCCGCTGGAGGAATGGAGACTGTAGGCGCTCAGCGCGTTTTCACACGATCGATCGAGAAACGCAGTCTTCCATACTTAAATTTCTTGGTGACGATAATAGTAAAAGTTTTTACACTGTCAAAAGCACTTAGTTTGGAATAACAGTCTCTAAATTAGAATATGTTGGACCAAAAGAGGGTCGCAACCCGACTAAAAACTTAAAAAAAAAAAAGTCTTGGCGGTCGTAAGCGTTTTACTGAAGCTACTATTGACCGACTGCAATGTTTTTTCGGAGTAGCGATTCGCCAAAAAGACAAGAAAATTAAGAGATGAAATCAGGCATTTTGTCAAGTTTGTCAAGTCATTTTCTAATACTTGATGGTGCAAATGTAATGCTGGTCGAAAAAGTAAGACTGAAAATTACAGTTTACCCATTGATGTGGTGCATAAAATTAAACCTGTTTTTATAAATCTGAGTAGGGAGTCAGAACTAAGAAAGTTACACGGCAAAACACAAAATTTGAATGAAAATTTTAATGGCACGAACTGGGACCGCATTCTAAAATTTTATAATTTTATAATTTACAATTTTTTTATAATTGTTGGATGTTATGTATTATGTTTCACTACCCATGTTAGAGTTTGGTGTATATGATGCAGTTGTGAAATTTATCATTGGTAAAAAGCAACCGTGTTAATCTGTGAGTTTCTTAATATTATTTCAGGTGTATACTCGCAAAAATGTTAGATAGAAGCGAGCGCTCGAAAACTATCAAGAAAACCCTAACAGCAAAATGCTACGACAGATACTTCAGTCTAAAAAAATGAAAAAGCAGGTCAAATAGATTGAAGCAGAAGAAGTAACACATACTGCATGTATATTTTAATCATTAGTTTGTTATATTTTTGTAGCAAAGCTTTTTATTTTAGTTATTTCAAATTTATTCATTCTTTTTTTTTTTTAAACATGTTTTCTGCATTTTTTTAAAGCGTGAAATTTTGAAGAGATTCCTCTCCATAAATCCTATGTGACGAGTAAGAAAATTTTCTATTTGGCTTTATTTTTTTTTTTTGAGAAAACGATCTTGATTTTTTTTAACGCAAACTTTGTGCGCTTGAAAATTGAACCACGGGTAAAATTGAAAAAAAAAATCCATACTTTTCGTGTTGAAAAAATTTAAAGAACTGTCTTCTGATGAGTTGCTGTGTAAATGTGTCCACGACAACACTCAGAATGGCAACGAGTCTCTTAATAATTCGATTTGGATGAGATGTTCCAAACAAATTTTTTTTCTCATTAAATAGTGCCATTCTTCATTTAAATGAAGGGTGCTGTGGGGGTATTGAAGGTGTTTGAAACGTTTGGATTAGATAGTGGTATTTGCTTTACCAAATTAGCAGCAAAATATAACTGACTTAGCATCGAAAAAAAGAGCTCTGAACCGGTTAAGAATAATAGAAAAAGACTGAAAACCTTAACAAAAAGGTTTATTATGAAATTCAGAATGAAGACGTGAAAGCTATTCAAAACGAGGATTTTAATGTTTATAGTTTTGATTATTGCGAAAGCGAAAAAGTGAAAAAGCTTTGAAGCTGGAGCTCATTTTCAAACAACGCGATTAGTTCTTTATAGTAAGGAAAGTATTTTTTTTTTTGCTGACTCCGCAGATTTTTGGGCCGAAGTTTGTGGCTATTTTTTCATATTTTTATACTTCCCATTTATTTTTTCACACTTCCTATTTTATTAATATTTGAACAGTAGAAAATAATTCAATCAAGACAATAAGATATGATTTCTTTTTTGTTAGTTACCAAATCAAAATTAATTTCAATGTCTGCAGAGAATTTTGTTTAAACGCTGAAACAAGAAGAATAATTAACATTCCGTTCGAATGTAAACATCAATTTATTTTAATATTTAATTTCGTGTCTTTACAAAGGTGGGTGCTGCACGTGTAAGTTAAATTCTAAATTGAATTAAATTTTAAAATTAAATATGTCTTTAAATCAAAAACAATATTTTTATTTCACTATGAAAGCAATATACCACAAAATCTTTTTTTTTTTTTTTCTTCTTTTTTTTTGTAAACTTTTCTTCCAATAGATCAAAACAAAATCAAAATTAATTTCAGCAACAGTTTTATTATATAAATCACTGGTAGCGTAAAAAAATTTCTCGTTTGTTGAATTCTGTTGCAATTTTCTTCTATCTTCAGTTACCATGTACCATTTTAACTTTGGTTTGCCAACAAACTTGCAACAAGTTTTCTTTTATATATTGATGATTTTTTCTTTATTTATACTTTATTCATTTTCACGTAACACTATGAAACATCGTAAGTTAATGAGGAATAATAGCAATACTCTGAACTTTTCACGAGTGACTCATCTATGTTGCATAACGTAAGTTTTTTTTTGTTTCAGAAAACTGATCGGAAGCGGTCATTTGAGACTAATAAAGTCAAAACAGAGTGGATAATTTAGGGTGGTTACAGTGTATAACTTCTTAGACATCTTACGCTATCAAGCTGAAAAAACTCACGTAATAGGCAACCTGAATATAAACAAATCTAATGAGTTTGAAACTGTCAGATATCTACATCTCAGAGTAGGTGGTCTGTAAAATCTCCGCGCTTCAAATTCCGAAAAATCACAAAATCAAAGTTTTAATTTCTGGATTGAAATTTGTCACGGTAAACTGTATCTGGTCTGTAATTTGTTTATCTTTAGAGATAAACAAAATACAGACTATATATAGTTGTTGTTATTCTCAAAAATTGATTTTCTATGAGTGAGTTTGAAAACACATTTTTGATCTTCGCTGGACGAAAATTACTTCACTTTTCACACGATAACTTTAAACGCGGCCTTATTTTATATCTAAACAAGTTTCTAACCTTGTTTGCTAACTGTGCTACTTTCATTCAGTTTTCAAATTTCAGAAAAAAATTAAATACGTTTAAAAAAAAATACGAAAAACACAACGTGGTCACAGAAAAAAATGTTTTTTACTTATTAAAACAAATAATACTTCAGCAAACAACTTTAAAATATTGGATATACTATACATATCTACTAAAATTTCATCAATGTGATACCAACGCTGTATTATTCACCCAGCGAACCTTTAAAGTATAAATATATATTTTTGATTTTCAATATGGTCTGCGATTTCTGGTAAGGCCATTTTCAAATTTTAATAGAAAACAATTATGTCATGTGTTACTAAATTAACCAATAAAAAACGAGTGCGCCAAATAATCAAAACAAAGAAAATCAGCGCGAAATTAATTAAAACAAACCTAAAAAAAAAAAAATCTAGCAAGAATGCGAAGCAATGCAATATTTTTTCACTTATAAACATTGTTTTTCAAAACCATTTAGTTTTATAGTTTCGCAAACTTTTCTTATTATCCATGGAAGCAAAAATGTAGAGCTAAACTTCACAAGGTATGGTTATTAGTGTCATATTTGGAAGCCCAGCAGTCGCCAACGAGGGTCCTATGAATGTCAGTAACACTTTTTTTTGAAAGCGCCGGATTTTTCTAGAAAATTCTTGTTTCCGGGTAAAAGCCCCGAAAATACCGAAATGGAAATGGACATATTTAAAATTTTAGCAGTTTTTTACAGATTTTTTTCCTTTTGGGACTTTTTCCAATTTTGTTTTCAGGCATGTTATCACAAATGACTGAGAGACTTATTTCTTTTCTCTTTTTTCTCTCTATGCATTAGCATTTTTATATTTGTTTAATAGCAGGGGGTCCTATAGCAGTTTAGGTCTTGTTATATTAGACCCAAAAATTAAAAGTGTAAAAAGTTAAAATTTAGTATAAAAAGTTATATATCTAAAAATACAGTTGGCATTACGCACGACATAGTAAATACCGTGAGTATTTTCACGAGATGCATAACTTCTTGTCCAGAATTTGGAATATAATAATACCTTGTGTTTAACCAAGCATAGTCGAATTTATTTGGTTGGATCTGGAAAGGTCCACAAAAAAATATATGAAATAGTGATATCTATGTAATTTTTCACACCTTGATTTTCAAAAAATGTCTAAAATGACACCCTTATCACCAAAATAGGCAACCAAACAATATAGTTTGTCAAGGCATAAATTTTACCATTTCCTGTTTTATACTAATACTAAAATTATTATTTTTAAAAGAATCATCAAAATTTTTAACAATTTTGTATTTTTAGGGAAACGTGATATTTTTATGTACTCTTTTTCTTTTTACAGAAAGATTTCCAAATATCTTTAATGAAAAGTCAAAGTTTCAAAAAAAATTTTCCGTGTGTAACTTTATGAAGATTTTTAAAAAATATGATGGGTAAAACAGGAGCACGCTTAAAAAAAATCACAGATACACAAAGACAAGTGATAATTTACGAAAAAAAAAAAATCTGTATTTCTTCAGAAAATTATTTGATAATTATTTTCAAGTTATTCTTGATAACCCAAATACTCAGTAAAGACATTTCTAACCTATCGTATATTCAGGGCTTAAGTTAAATCAAGGCCGATTGATAACAAACCATTTTTTCCATGGCCGGACATGCCCGATATAATAGTCGTTCTTTAAAACTACTATTTGTTTTTTTACATATCGCGATTTAGTCGCTCAACGGTCTCCTAAGGTCTATTATTATGTACTGCACTGGTTATTTTCTATAAATTGTAAATGTTTTTTTCTATTCCTCTTTCAGAGTCAATTATTGACCCAATAACGTGTGGATATACGAAAGTTGCAGCTTATAGAGCCCTTCCGGAATGCGAATTATTGCGAGAGTCAACGGAAACTGTATATGATTTTAAAATGCGACAACACATTCATAAATATAAAAAATTCAACGATGTATTTCAAAATAACGATAACTACAAGGTAAAACAAAAGTACTTTTTAGTAAAGTTGTATAAAACATTTGCTTGGTAAACAAGACTAACTGTTTCATAAATACTAAGATTATTACAACGTTTTCAGTCGATTTGGATGTAAAATCGCATTATTTGACGAATAACTGCGAGCAGTGTGTAAATACCCCAGATCTCAAATACTTGCTATGACAATTTCTACATCGTAACAAGATACATCAAGCGAAAGCCAAAAATTAAGGACTTCTAAAGGAAAAAGAAATAGTGCTTAATGATGTGACTAATAAAATAGTTTAAAAATTGGACAAAGACTTTAAGAAGAGGTTCAAAACCACGTTTACCAAAACACGTGCAAAAATACTACAATTGCAATTACGTGTGACACGTTTAGGACACCACATTTAAAGTAACAAGTTTTTAAATAATCTTTGGTAAGGTGATAGATGTATATGTCTAATAATTATGCACAAAAATTGGAATTAATTTTTGAAAGGTGGCTAGTTCCAGACCCTTTTAGATTTTTGGACAATGTGGGACATCTTTATTTTGGCTTTTCGGTTTTAAAAGAAAATTAACATGCAAATCTGCTACGTTATAACGGCTATCTTCAAAAAATTGAAGGTTGTTTGAGAACTGAAACTTGATTTATTTTCAATAAACCTAAAACATAAGCTTAGAAGTAGCCACTTGTCAACAATAAAATAACATTTTTGTACAGAATCAAATAAAAAATAAACTAATAAATCTATGAACCTACCAAAAATTATTTAAAAATTGTAAATACTTTGTAAGATATAGAGGCAAATAAGATGCCGAAGTAACTTGGAGTCTCTTTAAAGAAGATATTTTCTGTTCCCACTGATATCGGTTTTAATTAATTTTTTTTCCGGTATTACAAATAAATTGAGCCACTACCAAAAAGTATAAACTCAATTAAGTGGCTATCCTGTATAAACAGTGAAGTGACTATTTTTTTATCTTTTAAATTTTTGTTCTAACTAAATTTACTAAATATGATTCACTGCCTCAAGAAGGAAGCAACTACCATGTCAACAGAAAGCTTAAAGATCTCATAATAACAAACATTATTACCTTGGTGAGCCGATTGTTCCACAAAAATAGTTTTTCGGGAAAATAAATTGCTAACCGAAACTTATGTAGAAGGACGAAAACAACCACTTAGCTTCTTAAGAGAAGATTTGATGAAGAACCACATGCGGTACCTTGGAACTAAACCTGATTCAGACTAAGAAAAATTGACTCGACCTGAGATAGAAAACAATCTTAAAAGAATTATTTATTTTATTGGTAATGACATTCTATAAGGCAACAAGACACTGCTAGACAAACAGAAAAGCGTTGAACGTAAGACATCTTATACTTTGAAATGATGGAAGTACAGTGTGCAACCGCAGGAATGTTTTGATGAGTTTTAGTTATGCATGGCACAGCAAAATTTTATACACCAGATCAATTTAAAGAAAAAACAAGAAAGTCAGATCACTAGGAAAAAGTATTGTTTACTACACGATCTCAGCAAAAAAGTAAAGAATTCACAACTAAACTTTACCCAAACTTGCAAAAACATAAAGTAGCCGAAGAACTACACCATATAGTTTAAAATATATAACAGTAAAAAAGGTACTCGAGAAAAAATCAGCAGATACTATGAATGTTCTCCAAAGAGTCCCAAGGATAGTTTTTTATTCGCCTGAAACTCAACTGAAATAAATCGGATTGCAGTGTTATGAACTCTTAATGGAAAACCTTCATGACATATTCAATCATATTAAAAATCTACTGATCGAAATACTGCATCACTTTAACAAAGAAGAATGCAAAGATTTAGAGATGATTATTGCTTCATTTGAAGGCAAGGACACAAAACGAGTCGCTGATTACCGAGCATCTATTATAAATGTAGCTATTTATTGTTATGAAAAACACCCGCAAAACCCGTTAATTAAAATATTTGTCATATTCAAGAGAAATACAAATACAATGTAATATAGAGAAAGTTATGAAGTTTTATGTTTTAACTTTTAAACACATCATACTTCCGAAAAATCTTATTGGGAAAACCTAAAGGTGCTAACACCACACAAGTTTTATGGTAAATATTATCATTGCTTAATCTGTTACATACCTGATCAACTATGTATAATTTCTAAAAAAGCAGCTTATACAGAAAAAGAAGAACAGTTTAGTTTTATAAAAACAATTACAAATCTGACTTCAAATAGGCACCCAGCTAATGTAATAAGTAATGCGATTATTCTTGTTCAAGTAGATGCTGAAACATATAGTGAACAAAACTAAAAGCACCTGATGGAATCAAAAATAATAAAACTTTACAATGGTCTGCAAGTACAAGTAAGTAATATTATTTGATTTGAGACAGTATAAAACCATCATAACGAATATTAGACTTTTATTGAGAAGATTGTGGATTATCTTGTTGAGCCAAACGAGTTTTGGGCTGAAACCAACAAGGGAGTCGAATTCAGAATGCAAAATTTTACAAAAAAAAAAAAAAGAACACATCATTTTCGATCAATGACAATAAAAAGTGATAGCTAGTATCCAAGTGCTGGGACAAAATTAAAACCAATGCAAAACAAAACAGTTTAGCGGCAGCAATTTAATTTAGAGTAAAGTACAAGAGTTGAGATGGAGCTTGTGCAAATGAATATTTATTAACATTAAAACACTCCCAGGAACAAAGTCGTAAAAAAAAATTTCACTCTTTTTTAAACTACTGGTTTATTAGTTTCACAACCGTATCTTATTTACATCTAAACTTGTAGAAAACAAAAAAGTTCTTCTCAAGTAGCTTTTCAACGAGGTGTGGATAGGGTAAAAAGTGTGAAATCCAAATTATTTAAATTAATTTCACCAGTGAACACGTGCTCCTCTAAATCCAACAGCACAACAACGCAGTGTCGATAATACAATATATTATATTAAGCAACTTGATTCCAACGTGATGACAAGATCATCAAAGCTATAGTAAAATGTAAATGAATTTAAATAAATTTATATCAAAATCTATTTTTATAGTTTACTAGCAGATCTTGGGCCTTACGGCCCCATCTGCTAGGTTTGCCTTTGGCCCTTATTTTTTTCTCAATATAGTAAGACTGAGTTGACATATCAAAATATTTTTGAAATGAAAGTATAGTTTAAACTGGCTATATAAAGAAAGTTCATTATTAAAATTATTGAAAATTTAATTAAAAATTAAACTGCGTTTTAATTCATTTTCAATAGAATGAATTGAAGTTAAGAAAACTAGTGACGTGTGTTTTCTAGCTTATAAACGTTAATGCAAAAAAAGTCATATCTGTCAGATTATTTCTTTTTGCAGTATGATTTAGTGCAATCGTACGCATTTTAATCTCACCTTTGGTCCTGTCCTTTTTGGCTTGCTCCTGTCCTTTTTGGTTTACATAATTTCAGTCACCTTTTCGGATTTTAAATGAAAATCTTCAAGTTTTGAAAAATCTAAAAAAAATCTTCAATTTTTTCGAAAAAAAAAATTTTTTATAACACTCCCTGGGTTGTTTTGAACCTCCCCAGAAAGTCTCAGCCTCGCAGCCCTCCCCAGTACAGATGAGTAGGGGAACATTTATATACATACATACACACATATATATACAGACAGACACTTATATATACATATATGTATATATATATTAAGTATTTATA
>JAUZNK010075889.1:0-13621 GCA_035046665.1 Euphysa ruthae | reverse complement strand
TTTTTTTAACCATTTTGTATTTTTTATGATTATGATCTTATGTATTTTACACAAATTGTGACAGAAGAAAAGATTAAATAAAAAAAAAAATATATTAATTTCAATAAGAATTCCGAAAAAGATAGTCAACTAATACTTGTCTGTCATACTTCCATGAAAAAAATACAAAAAGTTTTGAAATGGGATATCACACTGGAATAATGCTTTTAGATCTTCAAAAAGCCTTGGATACAATCTATTTGCGAAATTAAAGTCCATGAGATTTTCAGAAAATGTAGTTTCTTGGTTCAAATTCTATCTCACAGACAGAAAATTCAAGGTAAAGCTCTCCAATAAGGAAATAGTGAAATGTGAGGTGCCTCAGAGATCAATTTTGCACCACTCTTATTTTTGTTTAGTTTCAATGATACGAAACAAGCAAGACTGTGAATTAATTCTATGCAGAGGACTGCTAAAATTATAAGAGAATGTTTGAAACAGAAATTTTTCTAACCTTTGTAAGTAGCTTGTCGATTACATACGAAGCGTGCACTTCGGTTAAGACTAAATGCATTATTTTTCCATCAAAAATGGAAGTTAAAAAAACAGTAAATAGTCAACGATTCTTTACGTAAAAACGAATTGGAAAACTTAAAGTAACGCTATCAAAAATTTAATCTTAATCACAAAATTAAAAGGTGAAATTTTTCATATTTATTCAATGAAAATAATGTTTAAAACTTGGCTTAATTATAAAGCTTTTCTTAATGTTCTAAATTAATAAAATATATTAATTTAGGAAGTTAGTATTTTCAATTTGGTTTTTGTTTAAGCGGCTTGTCTTTATTAGCACAGTTATGCCATGAGACATGCAAAAATGAGTTCTGCACAATAGTGTAATTTTAAGTGACTTTAAAATGATCGTTGAATTTTCTTACTCAAAACACAATGTTTCTCTTAAAACTTACAAAAGTTTTCCTTTTCCGGTGTTTTGATATCCTTTATTTTGGTATAAGTTATTTTTCTAGTGTATGAAATTTTGGGAATGGTCCCAGTTAGATGATTTGTGTGGACATAATTTCACGAGGTGCTAAATTTTTTTCACCTTAATTGTTTTACAGTCATGTCTTTTCTAACCAGTATTAAAATGGTGCCATTTTTATTACAAATCCTACGACGATCTGTGCAATATAAGTCATAAATACCACAAAATAAAAATTTAAATAGTACGCCCCTATATTTCGTGAAAAAAACTCAAGTAACGCTTAAGGTATGTTATCTTGACGTTACAGTGCGGTGTCTTCATTTTAACGTCTATATAATAACTTCGTCAATTAAAAAACTGTTACAAATTCGCCAATTAAATAATCATAAAATATAGTTTCAAACTTATCAGTGTATAAATGACAGCTATAACATCGTCTTCAAACGGTTATCACGTACAGAATCTAACCAGCATATTGACAGATGAGTGTATTTTGCAGTGTTTTATGTATCTCAACGAAA
The DNA here is from genome assembly GCA_035046665.1 of Euphysa ruthae. Taxonomy (NCBI): domain Eukaryota; kingdom Metazoa; phylum Cnidaria; class Hydrozoa; order Anthoathecata; family Corymorphidae; genus Euphysa; species Euphysa ruthae. Next base: position 12,136 of record JAUZNK010075889.1, on the reverse strand, counting down.
AGGAACTAACTCGTGCATCACAAACATGTAGACGTTGGAATCAAATATCGAAAGACAGAATTCTTTGGAAGATAGTCAATTTAAGTCCTTTAGAATGTAATTTAACTGAAACGATATTTGAAAAACTAGCGGAAAAAAATTTGAAATATACAACAAAGTTGAATTTAGGTGGGATATACGTATCTTTTAAAATTTTGAATATTATTACCAAGTATTGCAAAGAATTAGAGATTCTGATGTTTGGTAGAAATTGCACCGTAGAAGAACTAACAAAACGACGGCAAACGGTTAAATTTCCTAGACACGTAAAAACACTGGATCTACGCTTAGTTTTAGGTGACTTCGAATTTCTTATTAATTTCGATTACAAATTCGCTGCATTGGAAAATATTGGTATCGGTCCACGGTCTTTTAGTCGTAAAAGCCTTCCTTATTTATTTCAAAAAATGCCAAATGTTAGAATAATTGACTTTACAAATTGCTTAGAAATAGACGATATAGGAATCCAAGCTTTAGCAGCAAATTGCATAAACGTAGAGTCGATATGTTTAATTGGATGCCGAAATGTTTTCGGGAAGACGTTTTCATACTTAATATCAAATTGCTTAAAATTAAAAACACTTCTTTTGAGATATTTAAAAATAGATGATCATATTTTAGCTCAGAACTTTTGGCGAAAAAGTATAATAGAAGAAATCGATCTATCAGCATGTCAAAAAATAACTTGGCAGGGACTTTTTGCTTTTCTACCACAATTACGACATGTGCATTACTTGAATCTGTCATATTGTGGCGAAGGTTACGCTGTCAATGACACTGTTTTAGCACAAATGTCAAATACAGGGATTAACGCAAATTTAAAAATGCTAGATTTCAGATGGAGTTTTCATATCACTGCTACAGCGTTATCAAACTTTCTTCCAACATGCAAAAGTCTTGAACAGTTTGGTTTATACCAATCATTTCAAATAACTGCCGAAGATATAGCCGATAATCTAATACATCTTACTAAAATAAAAACCTTAGAATTTGGAGCATCGTTTCAGCAAGATTTAAATAAATCGCAATTAATTCAAAAACTATTAAACACAGCGAAACATATTGAAGTGTTATCCCTCATAAATTTCACCTCAGCAAACTTGGAAGAAGACTACAAAGATTTGAAAAAGTTAATAATGAAAAAAAAAAGTTTAAAAAGAATCAACTTTTGTGACAGCTCTGATGACTTAGTCAATATAACTAAAGAGATGACAGAAAAAATTCAGCAAGTTAAGATAACAGTAAAATGGGAATGTGCATTGCCACCACCAATCAAAACATTGGATTCGATAATATGGCATAAAGACGTTTAGTTTGAATATTTTAAATATTAAACTTCAATACAGGAAATATATATAGCATTTAGAAATTTGTAAAAAACAATGATATTTATATTATTAGAAATATTTTCAAATTATATAGAGGAAACAAATTTTATATCAGAAAAATCACATTTTATTAAAGAAAAATCTTTCCATTTTATTTTAGTTGAATTTTATTTTTATATCGATTTTAAAAGCTTTACAATTCGAAGTCCAATTTTAACTTATTCTGATTGTCATTATCGATTTCTTGCCTTGATCTCAATTGATATTTTCGCATCATTTGTTTTAACAAAGAGGTTTGTATTCCTTGCAACTATCTTACCACTAAGTAAAACTTCCTTAGATTCTGGTCATGAAAATATTATTTCAAATCCATGAATCTTATACCAGTTTCGATTAAATATTCCTTTGGAAGCGGCCTAGGCGCAGGCGAGAGAACTGTCAAAGTCTTTGTTTCCATGTCAACATTTGTACTAAACATGAAAAAAAAATGCATTTAATTAATTGGCGCTTGCGTATTAAAACTTCCAATTAACGGAAATAAATTTCCTTAAAAACAAAAATCTATTTTTAGCAAGAATTACACCTTAAAACCTTCATTCCGAAGGAATAAAGTGCGTATTTAGTGTTATTTGGCTTTTAGTGTCAAAAAGAAATATACCAACGCTATAATCTAAATTTTAGCCGGCATGACCTCAATTAGTTCTTTGGCAGAGTACTGAGGAGGTCAAGTCTCTGCCTCTAGAGCAAAGTTCCAGAGCACACTGAAATGAAAATCAAGTTGTTCTTTTTCGATAAGGCGCCCATCATAAATAAGCTCCCTATTCGAGATATTTTTTATTAAAAAGTGCGAATCCCTTTTAAAATCTTTTCGTTCCATATTCATATCGTAGACTCTTAATTATAGACCAGCATATTCTATTCTTCACATAAAATATAATTAATTTATAGTTAAATTGTAGTTAAAAACGTCTTTTTTTTTTGGTTTAAAGTCCTGATTCTAGAAAAAATTTTTGAATAAACAATAAAAACCAACTTTCTCTAACAAAGTTGAAAAAAATATTGGTTACCTGATTAGGATGTTAAAAATTATTGGTTACCTGATTAGGGCATTAAAAATTATTGATTACCTGATTAGGGCGTTAAAAATTTTTGGTGACCTGATTAGGGCGTTAAAAAGAATAATTTAAAAGAAGTAAAAAAAGTTGTTTTGTGAAAGGTCAAAAAAATTACTTTAAGCGAATAAACCAAATTATGAGAATCACTTTTTTTAGAAATTTCGCAAGCTTCTTCAGAATTCTTCATTTTTTTCCTTTACTTTTAAATTAGTTGAGTAAATAAAGCCATATTTAAAGATCACAAGTTTCGCACATTAGCTCAAAACTCGCGAACCGGCTTATACTTTATGAATAACTTGCGGGAAGATACTTTCGCTTTTTTCGCGAAAGTTTATGCCTTTGAAAATTTTAATCAGCCAAACGCGAAAGTTTTTTCAGTCCAATGAAAAGCTAATTTAACTAAACATACTTAAGGGACAGAATTGAAGATTTTTCATTGAAGTACAATATAATAGATTTATTTCCTAATCGATTCAAAAGGGAAAGAAATCCTGTTTCGCAGCAGGATTCAACATGATGGCGAAAGCGACTCTGAGTGGAAGGAGACTAAAAACTAATTAAATTTGTTTATATAAGCAGTATGCTTGGTAAAATTTTAGAAAATGCTTATAAAAATTTTCTCCTTTATTTGACTTTTTTTTATCAATACGCGTAAGTTTTTTCCGCGAAATTTGTCCAAAAAACCACCAATCGCAAAAGCAAATGTCAAAAATTTCGCATTTTTTACAGCCCGCGAAACTTCCTTCGTGCAAAATATTTTAAATACTCTTAAAGTATTCTTTTCAAAAATCAAGAATTGATTGCAACGTAGAAATTTAAATTCCTGACAATAACATTGTAATGAAATAAATAAACCATTGGAATGCACGTTGACGCCTTAATATAGATTAATTGCATTTTAAATGGGCGTAAAAGTAAATAATTATGTTGAAGAAATTACTAATGTTAAGATATCTTTTACTTTTAGAAAAAATGCTGATTTTGATAAAATATATGCATCATTATAAACTATTTATTTTTATTTGATAAAAATGTTTAATTTCTTTTTATAGCAAGCAAAAACCCCAGTCTAGGCCTAAATCTACAAAATCAAACTTACACAACGATATATCCAGCAACGTTACATTTCGTAAGATCGTCTTCCGGCGATACGGCAGTACTAACAGCACATAAAGAATGCAAGAGGTCACTTCCTACAAAAAATAAATAAAATACACAACGTATATCATTTAGGGTATGGCCAACATCATGACCCACCCAGCCTGTTAATATTTTCGTGCAATCAAAGTAGTTAACAGCCTCGCCCAGCCAACATATCTCAGCATATTTCCCCAACACACGGGTAAAATTCTTGCTCGTCCAAATCAAGGTCAATATCCTTCCTTACCCAGTGAACGTATGATTAAAACTAAGACCCATCAACTCATAGTTAAAAACCATCGCCCATCCAACACAAGGTTAAAATCATCGTTGTAAGGCTAAGATTCTTGCCCAACTAACGTAAATTTTGTGCTGTATGTATACATTTACGTTTGAAATGTTAGACTTGAATGTCTTCATAATTTTTAGATGGTTATAAGGTTTAAATATGATTGAATTATGAAATACCTATTTGTAAGGTCTTTTTTTCGTACGGAGTTTATAAGAACACATTCATTTTTGATAAATTGTTCTCATATAAAATCAAGATTCAAACCATGTAATAACTTATATAACGCAATTAAAAATATCAAGGTGTTTGCTATGAATAAAAAGTTCACTTGCCGATGTTAGCAGATTGGAGCAAGAGAAGTAAGAGTTTATTTAATAGAAAACAAACTAAACGTCTTTCAGTAAGTATTTTTGCTAATGTATGCAAAATAAGACAGTAATTCAAATTACACAGCATGAAGGAATTGCACGATATCTTAATAATTAAGAATTGTGATCTGCACCACTTAATGGAAAATAAAAGTATATTGTATAATTATATTATTCCATATAATCATAGACAAACCAATCGATCTATATCATGTACGTCTAGGCCTAGGGCTCATAGAACCTTTTTTTCTATAAAATAACTCCATAAAATTCAATGTGTGAGTGAATGGTGTATATTAAATGTACTAGGTTTGGTTCTTAATAGGTACAGGAAGGTCATTAAAGCTTATTGTTTGATAAATATACAACTACAGCTAATAGGACAGCATTCATATGCCCTTTAACGAGATGAAAGGTACGTACCTATAGTAATCGGCACAGCTGTCATACATCCCTCTTCCGGTTCCATTCCCAATGGCAAACAGGAATCGGGGACCTCAGGTACTAAAGAAAAATAAAAAAGTATATGATCAACTATGCTGATTCACGATGATAATCAAGCAATAAAATGATATTAAATTGATGTTTGATAACTATAAACAAACATGATACATGTTTTATCCTTATGCAAGTCATTGCTAATACAAAAATCATCAATAATGAGTTTTAAAAAGATGAATCAGCATGAAAGGTTGCCATAATTTTTTCAGCTATCAATTTCATCAAGATAAATTAATACCCATGTTGCTTTTTTTGACTTTAACAAAAAAAAAAAAAAGAAAAAAAGAAAAAAAAAAGTTTTTTTATGTGCAATATTTAACGGAAAGAACGCCTAAAGTATACAACGAATTCGTTACAGGTCCAACCTAGTCCTACAAAATTACAATAGCTTTTTTGAAAAACAATGAAATCTGAGTGGATATAGAATATTTCACAATAAAGACACTGTATTTAATGAGAAAAAATCTTTCAGCGAAAAAATCTTATTTTTGCGAAGCTAAATTTCGAATATCATAAAACATCAATTATTACTTCATTAAATTGTTATCAAAATTTTTATCAAAAGGTCCCCGTAGTTAAATTTTCATTTTATTGTCCTGCTTACACTTGGGACTATAATTTTTCATTTCGCAAAAAATTTATGTTGTTGGAAGTGCCACGGTAAGGTCTAAGATGAAAAGTTTAAAGAAACTGTAAGTAAAGTTAATTAGAATTTTGTTATAAAGAATTAGCAATTATAAATTTCCTGGGTTGATTACTCAGGTAGGTTCCCTCTATTTAAGCTGATTACCTCCTATTTTATATAACTTTATTTCACTAAACTTCACATCAAATACGTGGGGATAGAGAGGAGTTCGGCTGCCGTAGAAATATGTACGAATTTTTTCGTCTCTAGCTGCTCTTCGTTGATTGGTAGATCTTTCAAACACCTAAACGACCATCAAATAATTATTAAGATAGGCTGTACAAATAATTTTTCTAAATTATTTTCTGTTCGAGCGTATTTTCAGTTTATTCTTTATTTATTTAATAAAATGAACAAAGTAGACAGAGGGGGCAGTTTTTATCAAATTTAAAAACTGTCTATATTAGCCTTTGCAAGTTCTTTCGGGTTATGCTTGTTTTTCTGGTTCTTAAGGTTGGTACGAACCAGAATTAAACATATGTAAATTTGAAACAGCTGATCCAACACCTGTTTTGGGATTGATTTGATTCGACAGCATCATGATGAGGGCTTTTATATTTTTGAGTAGGAGGACCTATGGCCCTCATAGTGCCTACTGGGACTTATATTATTACGGAGATATACTTTTGGCAAATATTAATCTCTGCAGAATTTTTATTACGGAGATATATAACTGTAAATCTACACTCTTCAAACTATCAAACTATCTGCACCTCTGAGACCTTAATTGTTTTCATTTTGATGTGCATCAGGCCAGGTCATACCAAACGATGCAGATAATAGATACCCGTGGTTGAAAGTAAATACCTTAGAATTATGCCAAAAATTTTTTGAAATATATTTTGGCGCACATCGCTAGCAACTAGGTCTTGGTAGAATGCCACCCGTGTATGATATGTAGTGTAGGGGCTAAGTCTGCAACTAAGTCCCTTTGTAGACTGTGTGGTACTCAACGCGTTGCTCAAAAATTGATAGATATAGAGAAGCATGCCCGTAGCGACTTTGCCTGCATATTGTGTCAATTGGTCCAAACATTTATTTAGAGATTTGTCTGACTAGTGTATATCGGGATATATATATATATATATATCCATCATGGATAATGAGCAAACGATGGATGAATACACCGAGAAACTACTTGCTGAGTCTGAAACCTTCACGGATGAATACATCGAGGAACTACTTGGTGAGTCTGAAACCTTTATGGATGAAGACATCGAGCAAATACTTGTTGAGAATGTGGTCAACACGGAAGTTGCTAAAAACATCCTTGATGAGCCTATTTCAGAAGCTGTTAAGAGAAGGTTATTGAAGCCTCTCCAGCCTACTGCATTTATAAAATAGATTCTTGATCGGCCCATCCCAGAGGCTGATAAAGAAAAGCTATTGAAGCCTCCCCAGCCTTCTGCTCGTAAGTCACATGTGAAGAAGGAAAAACCCTACCTGTAACTTGATCCATCCAGACGTATACTACACCGTAGTTGTCGACAGCGCCTCAGTGCTCTACCCAGACGTGAGGAACATCAAAAAAGGGGACATAATTGTTTGGAAGGAGATAGAGGAAGGTTTCCGTTAATTCCACATGCTGCCAATAACAATAAGGCAGGAAGGATATCACGAATGATGGTGAGGTATATTGGGTCTCGTTTAAAAAAGAAGATCTTAGAGCAACCATAGACATGGTCTCGGAAGTGTTACAGTTTTTGGGTCCAGACGAACACTACCAGTAATTCACTGTTGTAATTAAGTCAGCTAAAGAACCATTACACCGGTGACCGAGGAAGAAGGTGTCACTAACCACCCCATTAAATGGGAAACTGCTGTTTGCGAAATCGGCTCAGGAATGGCGCTCTTTATGGCATTGATCAGTAAATTTGGGGGAAAATCTGAGAATATATGGTTTATATTTGTTACCAGCTTCGGTCGCTTCCCCAAAAGCAGGTTAAACCAGAGCCACTGTTAGAACCAGAAAAGGACAATGAGTTCACAAATTGTTACGTTTGCTATGTCGTCAAAGACTTCCAGGACAATACGACCCAAGCAGGTACTGGGTTGACACCCAAGTGCTGGTGAATACTAGAATGCTTCAATAAGAAGATCACAAATACAGGTTACTCATGTGAGGGCATTTTTGGCCTTGAGAATGAAGCTGCTTACCTCTAATGTTCTAGGGGGAACAGATCAGCTATTGAATTTCAAGAAAGCCGACCACTACATAAAGTATAAGGATGGAAAACAAGGGCTCAGTGGTTTCATATATGGGTATTCATCCTCGCATACACCAAGTTGCGCTCAGAAAGATGCTGATGCATTTCCCTCAAGAAAAAGTCCTACGGGTTTGAAGATATCATCTAAATCAAATCTCTTTCCATCGAGGTCGAAGGCCTACTTGTTGAGGACAATTCTAAGTATCCTAGGTATCCTAGGTGGGGACAAAGGCGGCACCAACCCAGATATGAGTGGCATCCTGAGGCTGGCTGTTTGGACGATCGAACCTGTTGGGCAACTTCAATCACAAAAAAGTGAAATCGCCTGCATCCCTCTAATCTCATTGCTGCGCGTATGTAATTGACTGGTTAGAATGGAAGCGATAAGAAAGGGTTGGGTCGTGAAAACGTTTACTGGGCGCAACCTGGTTGTACTCACTCCAGAAAACGACATGCCTGGGTCACATCGAAATAATACCCATCTTGGATTGGAATCCCATCAAACTGAAACCATACATCGTTACTTCTGCATCAACCGTACGAAGCCGATGGAATCCTATTTCACTAGGTCATCGACTTGACAATCTTGCTGAGGTTATAGTGTTTGACGAATGCTGTAAGGTCAAAGCTAAGATTTTGAAGATCATACTCGACTACCTCGCCCACCAAAATTTTCAAGTAATATGTTGTGGAGATCGTGGGCAGATTCCCCCATGGGATAATAAAAAAGGCCCACACGAAATACTGAGAGGGTGGGCTGGGTCAAATATCCGTCAGTTCAACACTGAATATCGATGCCTCTGCGAAGTGTCTGGAGAATCATGGTTTTTTTGCTCCGCCAATACCATCTACAAAAAGGGCAAACGTCAGCCATACACGCTATTAAAAAGTTAATGTGGTGCCAGCCGCATTCAGTTGAATCTCTTCCATAGGCATTTCACAAGGCTTACATTCGAACGAGCATTGCAAAGCATTACACCAGAAAACATTTGGGTGTGTTCCACAAATGTCCTAGGTGAGAAGGTCCAGGCTAGCCTACTTCGGCATCACAAAGAAAATCATCCTGAACTCCCGGCAAAGATACACTTTCACCAGGACAACAGCATCACCCACCGTTGCAGAAAAGGTCAGTGTTCATAACTGAAAGTCATGATACAGTTAATGCATACAAAGAAAGGATCATCCAAGTGCCTTTACAGATAGTTGAGAGAAGGCTCCCACTTGATGCAGGTTGGGGAACTGTGCATCTTGTACGAGGAAAAAAAATCGGGCCTGCAGGCCGGTTGATCACGGTAGACCATAGCCTCAGTGATTGGATAAGCAATGCTGACTACATGATAGTCTCGTGTGCCAGATTGATGAGTCAAATTGTGAGTGTTTTACCTCCATTCGACGCTCTGTTACATAATTCCCCTTCGCGTCTGCAAGCTACCCCAAACATCGCCCTGACCAAGGCAAGGTTGAAGCGCTACATGATAAAAGACAAACAGAAGTGGTGTAAAAAATAAGAAAAAAAGAAAGACAAACTGACTGTCGACCACGTCCTGGACATGATCAAAGCTTCAGACAAAAAGTGAGGCACCAAACTCTTGCTACAGAGCTACACCAAATGTCACTGGCAGACCTTTAGTATTGACTGAAAAGACGACAGTAAAGGGCATTAACAATTACATGCCAATGATAAGTTTCATAAAGCCATGGATTTTCCAGAAGACGGTGAATACAGGGATCCGGATTATCACCTGTATGAACAATATCAATTCTGGTGAGCCACAGGTAGCAGCTGTGACCTTGTTAACCTGTGCTTTGAGAATGTAGTGTAGTAGGGGGCAGGTTGCCCAGGTTCCGAAGTTTAACGTAAAATTGGGTAGGGTTTTTGCCTTCATCATGGGTCGGTTGTACGCCAACGACCAATATCGTTTGGGTTGTATTCGTTGGTAGCAACATAGACCGTCGTGCTGATAGGAAATATCATCTTACGTATTAGATGTTAGAAAGTGTGGTGCCCTAGTATGACACCATTGGCGTTGGTGGTAGACTGAATGAATCAAACCACTCCACTTTATGATGTTATCGTAACACCATCATATGAGATCCGATATGCTACCCAGTGGCTACTGGGTAGCTTGTGTGTGTCATAGTTAAAGATGAGGTAGTGGCCGCAACTATCAGATCTGGAAGCTCTTCAGCAGCGAAGACTACCAGAAAGCTAAGAGCGTTTTTTGTGGTTCCAATTTTCGAGTTGCGTGGTTGTTGACATACCTAGTCTGTAAAGTCAGTCATAATACTACGATCCATTGCCACCCCAACTGATGAGACCACACCACAGCAAATAACTGTGACAGGATGGGCTGGTGCTTCTGCAAAAGTGCTGGCAATTGAAAATGATTCTCAATGAGTGAGGCTCCAATGTGCACCTTGTGATCCATCGGCCATCAAATGAAATGTGTATATTGCGACGCCTCCCACAGAACTTGCAAGGTCGTTAAGATTGCCATAGGCCGCCCAAGCTTACTGGTGACATCCAATGTGGAAAGATACTTTCGTGCGACAGAGGATCTATAAGATAGAGTAACTTTCCTAAACAGACCGTGCGCAAAAGATTGGTCAGTGTTAATTTATCACCAGCTATGATACTCCCTGCAGCACACATGACCTGAAATTTTATCTCCACATAGCTATTGGAGAGATTGGTATCAATACCCTATTCAAAACCAAGCTTGTTTGTGTTATCTAGGTCACTTTTGGCTTCTACATGCTCGTGGGAATAATACACTTGTTATCATAATTATTGCAGAAGTTGCATTCCTTCACGTATAAAAGTTTATAGAAAACAACGTTGTGCTATTCCAAAACAAAATTATAAGATAAACGAAAACTTTTGACATGTTGTTATTATGTCTGATATATATATATTTTAGTTCTTTGGAAAAGGAGAGTTAGGAGAATTTATTTTTTAATCAATGGCTAGAACTACTTAAGCACAAAAACTTATTTTATTATACAATTATCAGCGCTTAACAAACAAGTTATAAATAATAACTAGGACATAGCTATTATTTAACAAATTGAAATAAAAACACTTAAATGTTGCTAACTTATTTATTTAAACAAAATACGATTTAGCTATCATAATTAACATTTTAAATATTAGTTTAAGTGACATGCTTGTAAACAAAATAACAAAGTCATTATATTTTTGAGGTTTTGAATTGGGTTAAATTGAACTAAACTTCTAAGTTTCTCAGAAACAATGTAAATCATTGACAAAATAAAATGTTCAATTAGCGGTAACCTCTTTATTCTTAAAAATTCAAGTATCGTTTTTGAAAGGTTATTATTTTTTATTTTTTTAGTTTTCTCGTCTTTATTTCTCCTGGAAAATATATCAGAGAGAAAACAATTTGAAACAAACAAACCACTAATTCTATCGGACATTGAACCGTTGACTGATGATTATTTGCAGTCCTGTTAATGTTAGAATAGATCTTTGACAGCGCATTTTTAAATTTTTCAAACAATTTTTTTTGAAACGTCACTGTCCGTCCCAAAGATTTCTAAAGAAGCCTGTGCCTCCTTACTTTCATAGTATTCACTGAGACCATGAGAATTGTGTTTTTAAGGAGCTTATTAATTGAGTCTACTAGTGTGGACACAGAGTTATAGTTCCCAGGGGTTAATATTTGCCAAAAATTTTTCTGTTCATTTGTGTAAGCAAGGAAGGCACTACGAGAGCCTTAAGCTCTTCCACTTTGGAGGTAAAACCACACTAGCTATGGGAGGTACCACGAGGGCCATAAGTCCTTCCACTCAAAAGTATAAGGCCCCCATCCTTCCACTAACCTGAAAAATTAAAACTAAATTTCAAAGGACATATGAAACCTTGGTGAGTTAATCTTTACACAAAATTATTAAAATCGTGTGTTCTCGCAAAACTGTAATATTTAAAAAAATACTTGACACATGCAATGTTGACATATGTATAATCCTGCAGATGTCATTTATACTCATTTATAGACCACACAATATAGCTAACATCAGCTATTTGACAAGGACTTAAAACAATCTCCACTTCAATCTAACACATAATCATCATAAAAAATAAAACGTAGGTCAAAGAGATAACAAACGACATAAAATGTAAGAACGAACGCAGTGAAAATGAAGCTTTAGAAGAAATTCACCAGAAAAGAAAAATTTATCAAAATAAAAACAAACAAACACGGTTAGCAATTAAAACCTCAAGGAATGGATTTAATACAAAAATATAATCGTTATTATTAACCAGCCAATCTATTCAAATTTTAGCGAGATCTGATTAAGACCATATATATATAAATACATACATACACGCACGCACGCGCGCTCACGCACGCACACACACACATACATACATACATACATGCATGCATGCATGCATGCATGCATACATACATACATACATACATACATACATACATA
>JAUZNK010075878.1:0-13621 GCA_035046665.1 Euphysa ruthae | reverse complement strand
CATTGTCTTTCCACTCAGGGTTTGATCTAATAAGCATCCTAGGTATTTTACTGAGGTATGTTGTTTAATGGATATGCTTCTATAAATTATATTCAAAGGATCTGCTTTTTTAGCTTTGATTTTGGAAGAAAAGTGGATACACTTGGTTTTTTCTTCTCCAAAGTGCACGCTTAGTTTGTTATCGACAAACCACTTACAAATTTTGGAAAAATTTCTGTTTAAAATTTTTTCTATTTCTTTTATATTCTTATGTTGGAAAATCAAGCAAGAATCATCTGTGTAAAGAAGTAATTCACAGTCTACAGCTCGTGTCATGTCGTTCACATACAGCAAAAACAAAAGAGGTCCTAAAATTGACCCTTGAGGGAGACCACATTTCACTAATGCTTCATCAGAAAGCTTTTTATCAACTTTCACCCTAAATTTTCTGTTTGAGAGATAAGACTTGAACCAGACTGCATTCTCCGAAAAACGAATGTATTTCAGTTTTTCAAGCAAGATATTAAGATTTATTGTCTCAAAAGCCTTTTGGAGATCTATGAGGCTCATTCCAGTGTGAATACAACAACGCTTTTCACTCTGTTGGAGGAGTTATAACCAATCGTTTTGGAAAGTGACTCAGTGAAAAAAATATTAAACTAAATCTAAAGTTTAAAGTGTAAAGTATGGAATGGCCAAGTTAATACAGCAGAGAAATCATAAAATTACCACTTGGATATGCGAGCAGCATGTCACGCTTGCAAAGATTGTTCCATAGGGGAAGCTGTATCTACCAGTGATTCATCTTTAGTTAGACCTATCCAAATGTCTGCATAAGTGTTTCATATGTACACACACCTGTATACTGTATCACATGTAGATGAACATCTGCATGAAAACCAAGACTGGATCATAACTCCAGAGCTGCAAGATTTACTCGAATCCGTAAAACTAGTAGAAGCTTCTTTTCGCTAGGTCATAGACTGTTTTTGAACCAAACCCACCCTCTAATTTCTTAAAAGAGTCTTAGCCGATCGCCCTTCCATTTATTGGAAAAAACGTTAGACATTGAGAATATTAAAGCAACATACTCGGTGACCCCAACGCGTAAACTTTCCTCTGTAGAACTCTCGGTGATTTAGATTGACCCTAAAACTTTGATAAAGTCAACGACGTCATACTATATCAAGTTCAAAGACAGAAAAATAAAGGCAAGCTAGTATTATATAAAAAAATTTTTGGTTGATTATACTAATATCACGCTACGTAGAATGCTAATATGTTTTTCCGAAGAAAGATTCCTCCGAATTTATATGGAGGCAACGTACTTCTCTTCCTATTGAGGTAGAAGGTCTACTTTTTGTAAACTACCAAAAGAATGGAATATTTCGGTAAATGTATTCTGATTACGAATGGCGACCTGAGAATGCAGCTCTGAAGATATAGCCTGCTGTGCAATTGAGTTTCAAGTAAGAGGGCCATCGAGCTTCCCAATGGTCGTAGGGCAGCGACTACCAATTGTGTTTACCTTGTTGGGAAAGTCGGCAGCATGAAAAAAGTCTGGTCTGTAAAGATATTTAATGGACGAGAAATTATTGTTCTAATTCTCGGCAACGATTTTGCTGAGTCCCATTAAAAAACCACACCAAGCTCAACCTTCGAATCACCTTTGAAGATAGGATATGATACAAAAAATATTACAGCAGACCTTTACAGAATACAAGTCCAACAAATTACTATAAAAGGAAGTCGCGTGAAAGATAAAGCATGAAAAGAAGCGATCGTTCAAGTGCATCTGCATATGATCAAAAGAGGGTTCCCGCGGGAATGGAATTATAAAGAAATTTTACACCGTCCTCAAAATAATGTTTCCAACCACCAGTAAGCAGTGCTATCTACACAGCTGTATAATGTTAATCAATCAAATTATGCGGTTTTTAACCACGGTTGAATTATAATGACCGATAAAAGTTTCGCCTCACCAAGCTTACCAAACTTTGCTCTGATCGAAGCATGTTTGAAGAGATATTCATATACGGATAAGACAAAAGGACGTCCATAAATATCCAGGCGCCGACTAAAAAATTTCTACCACGTCCTGGACATGATTGAGGCTGCAGAATAAAATTATGTAGACATTTTCATCGACATTTTCCAACTGATTTACAAAAAGGTTCACGGCCAGACCTTTAGCGTTCATCATCTGGATGATAGACAAAGTCAGTAAAAAAGAAATTTCCGGATAAAAATTTATAATTGTCAACACAGGCACATAATGTCAAGACTAATGAAACACAGGCCTCAGCCGCGACTTCGTGAACCCATGCTTCAAAAATTTACTCAGATTTGAATTTAGAATTATTTGTTGATGTGAAGTGTGATATGCCTGTTATAATAACTTTATTTAAAAGAAACTTGATAAGAAATCTCTTCACTGTTTACATACGCGAAATGTTTAACTAAGAAAACTTTGCCATTTTTCTATAAAAAAAACATGTTTAACTCGTACTACTGGCGTACCTTCTTCATGAGATACTTTACCACGAAAACCTTTGATAATTTCCGGGATTATAATCTTTAATACATGTTTTTTAACGAGTATCTAGTGATTAATGTCTGGTGAACTTCACAGGTTACCTTCCAAAGGGTAAAGTTTCGTGAAAAAAGTCATGGGCTAAATATTAAGTCACTGGAATAACCTACAAAATATTTATTCCCCACTAAAAATTGTACAAACAGACTGACATTGAATTTACGTTTATCATTACTTCTGTGATATCTTTGTTAATGTTATTATATTCCCTTTTTTTTATGACCTATGTAGTCACATAATTGCTTTGCCTACCTTTGAACACTATGTCATTTCCTTTTCTTAAGTAACCTATACTTAATAGATTGCAAAGCCTGGCTTGGAAAATACTGCTAATATTCTTTCTTTAACTGTCTCCTCCTTCATTCATAGCAGCATATACAATGGAATTTAGAAATTCAATCCGTGCAAAAGTTACAGTAACTTTATAAATTTGGTTTACTCATGTCTTCAAACAGATGAAATTATATGCACACTTAGTTACAAACGAATTTTTTTTTACTTTGTTATAAAATTTGAAAATCTCTCAAAACCTGTATTAAGTTAAGTGAGTTTTCTTGATTTAAAGAAAATGTTTGTTTCGTCTAGTTTTTTATATATTTAAGTTATAACTAGTGTCATTAGTATTCAACGTTAAAGCAATTTGTTATCTTATTGAATGAAATAAAACATGCCCATATAAATAAAAAAAGAATATTTCAAGAGACTATACTTTTATTTTTTTGAAGATCTATCATCAAACAAGGGAAAAAAATCATTACGTAAAATTCCAGAGAACGGCAATAATAATAATAATGATAAATAATAACAATAATATTAACAAGACTAATGAGACACAGGCCTCAGCCGCGACTTCGTGAACCCATGCTTCAAAAATTCACTCAGATTTGAATTTAGAATTATTTTTTTATGTGAAATGTGATATGACTGTTATAATGACTTTATTTAAAAGAAACTTGATAAAAAATTTCTCCACTGTTTACATACGCGAAACTTTAAACCAAGAAAACTTCACTATTTTCAAGAATCATGTTTAACTCTTACTACTGGCGTACCTTCTTCATGGGATACTTTACCAGGAAAACCTTTGGTAATTTTCGGGATTATGATCTTTAATGCATGTTCTTTAACGCGTATCTAGAGATAAATGTCTGGTGAACTTTACAGGTTAACTTCCAAAGGGTAAAGTTTCGTGGAAAATGTCATGGGCTAAATATCCAGTCACTGGAATAACCTAGAAAAAATTTATTTCTCTACTAAAAATTGTACAAACAGATTGACATTGAATTTACGTTTATCATTACTTCTGTGATATCCTTGTTGATGTTAACATATTCACTTTTTTTCTTGACCTATTTAGTCACATAATTGTTTTGCCTACCTTTGAACACTATGTCATTTCCTTTTCTTAAGTAACCTATATATAATATATATTGCAAAGCCTGGCTTGGAAAATACTGCTAATATTTTTTCTTTAACTGTCTCCTCCTTGATTCATAGCAGCATATACAATAGAATTTAGAAATTTATTCCGTGCAAAAGTTACAGTAACTTTATAAATTTGGTTTACTCATGTCTTCAAACAGATGAAATTATATGCACACTTAGTTACAAACGAATTTTTTTTTACTTTGTTATAAAATTTGAAAATCTCTCAAAACCTGTATTAAGTTAAGTGAGTTTTCTTGATTTAAAGAAAATGTTTGTTTCGTCTAGTTTTTTATATATTTAAGTTATAACTAGTGTCATTAGTATTCAACGTTAAAGCAATTTGTTATCTTATTGAATGAAATAAAACATGCCCATATAAATAAAAAAAGAATATTTCAAGAGACTATACTTTTCTTTTTTTGAAGATCTATCATCAAACAAGGGAAAAAAATAAGTAAGTAAAATTCCAGTACCATAATTTCAGATCTTTGGAGGGCATAAGGCAGTGTTGGGTTAAAATCAGTTAAAATTGTCTAACTCTTTCCATAAAATTTGCGGATCTAATTGCATGAACAAATACACAAAAAAAATCCTGGAAATGTGAAAAAAAAAACGGAATAAAAGGCATAATGGCACTCATCGTCAAAAGATCGATTCCTATCTGTGCGATTGGATTTATTGGCAACGCAACTAAAGTTTATATTTTTCGAAAAAATTATTGCCGTTGTTGATAAACACTAGGCGCCACAACTAGTATGAATTTATTACACATATATAATTTTCATTTTACCTATATAACATATAAATCATAATCAATATCATAATCATTGGCTGATAATTTTTAATATTGCTCATCTCCAAATGACCACACCCCAAAATGATGTATTCTATGGAAATAAATGTAAATAAATTAAAAATCAACACTTTTTTTTTTGTGAAAAAGAGGCGCAAGAATAATGGAAAAGTACAACTCTTCGTTTATAACATCAGTTTCTTTTATTTTTGTTTCTGATATACTCATCACATGCTGCTGCTTATGATTCTTTATTACTCTGAAATCTTAACAATTTCATTTTGAATAATGCGACTTATGTATTTTTTTTTAAGCCAATCAATCGACAAATATGACATTAATAAAACGTCAGAGTTGTAGTAACTGCATGAAATTTAAGTTTTCGTCGTTATCATATCCATAAAATGGTGTCTTAGTGACTTAAATATTGTAGCTTTTGCACGATAGATATGCAGCTTCAACAATTTGATATCATGCTATCAGCCAAGGTTTTGTTTGCAATTTCATGCACTTTCCGAGTTATGAGATTGCTGTTTTATACGTCAGTGTATTCAATAGCACTTTGATTTCTGATCTTCAGAAAATAAAGATAAAATTTTTTTTTACATTTTTAGAATTTAGAGTTTATGAACATGATTACTTTATACTTTTTAATAGTGAGATCTGACAGTTTCCTTTTACATACGAAACATGTATCATGGTCATTTTTCTCTTTGTATTCAATCCAAGTATATTCTTTAAACCACATTGATTGCCATCATATTTTTTTTGTTCTCTTTTTCTTTGCTTGATTTGAAACCATTTGGATTAAACAAACAAATAAAAAAACAAACAAAAAAAAAAACAATGCTATAATAATACTTTCCAGTTTCGATTTCATTCAAATTGATTAAAATGTTCATTTTATCTCTACATTGATAAAATTTTCACAAAAAGTTTTATTTTAAATTCTTTATCTTTAATTTTCAAATGAAGCACTGAATATTTTTTCTAACGCACATTATTTTATGTTTAAAACAAAGCATTTAATTCAATCTCATATCCTTGTTATATTAATTTTGAAATTAAGGATTATTTCATTTAAGTAAGGATAACCGATATGGCACTACTATCTTTAAGTACTAAGTTATAAAAAAAAAAAAAACAGTTTTTCAATTTTTTCATGTAAACAAACTCATTAAAATTTATAATTATACAAGATTGATTCAAAGTTATTTAAGATTATTTTCAAAGTATTTTTGGAAATTTAGGAGTATATAACAATAACATGATTTGAAATGCCTTTTGCAAAATTATTTTCTCTAATCTAAGATTCTGAAACAATATTTATATCACAATGAAAATATTAATTTTCTATCTCCCATAAATAACCTCTCGAATGTTTTCGACGTGATAAATGTAATCATAGCTTCGTGTACACGAGTCTTGATTTTGTAGTATATCGTATGCATGCATAAAGTGCAATAAAAATTTTGTTTTTAATTAAAATTATATTTGAATTTGAATTTACTGCTCATAAAACACAGCCTTTATTTAAAGACACGAAATGAAATGTTAAAGCAATAGATGTTTGAAATCATTGGAATGATTCTTTCGTTTAGTGTTTAAACCAAAATTCTCTGTGGACCGCATGGAAATTAATTTCGATTTTGTTTTGATTTGGTAAGAATAAATACAGCATATCTATCGCCTCCATTGAATTATTCTCTATTCTTGAAGTATTTTTAATAAAAATTTGGGAAGGCAAGACAAATTATGAAAAAACAGGCGAAAATTTAGGTACGAAGGCAAATTTTGCCTCAAAAAGAGGTAAGAATTTTCTGAGTCAACAGAAAAGAAACTTTCTTACTATAAAGAGTTTTTGGTGTTGTGGCCAATTGAGCACCAGCGCCAAAACTCTCTATGTTTCTCATTTTTGCTTTCGCAATTACCCTTCTTCTTCTAACCCTTGTATCTGGTAATTCAAAACATGCTGTTTTACTTACCACGAAATAAAAAAGAAAGATTAAATTTTTAAAACGACTTTTAATCAAGATTATAAAACTGCAGGGGGAACAACAGGTTTCTCTGTTAATTGTAATGCTGTCAAAAGATGAATGGCAAACTCAACATACCGAGACTTTTGGCGTTCTACGCTGCAACAAAATTTTCATATTTTAAACAAGAACTATGTACACAAAGATTTTACCACTGATGGAAAAAAAAAGGTTAATTGATGTTCAAGATTATCAGTGCTCCAAATAACGCTGCTTTATCCTTTCAGTAATCAATAATTATTTCCGATAAAGATTGGTGTTGCTGTTGAATAAAAGTGCTGTTAACAATATATTGAAAACAGAAACGAAAGGCAAAACTGCAATGAACAAGTATAATCAGGATTGAATATTTAAAGGAAGAACAAAATCTTTTTTTTTTGATACTTTGACGAAACAAAAACTCATGATATTTGAAATTTTGAACAAAAAAAAAATTTAATCAAAATTAAATCTAAAAAAAGTCTCCATTGGTTACTGTATTAACTTGTTTTCAAAATTGACTATTATGTCTCTAAAAAATCTGTCAAAAAATCTATTGACCTAATAAAGCTTTTTTCTAACCATTGATACCTTTACCACTTACTATTGCTGAACCTTCAAGTACATTGAGACTAGCCCGAAAATCATCGTTGATTCACACTTTAAATGTTAATTTTGAACGCTAACACCTCGTTTGGAATATAACACCTTCACTGCTGATGGCATGGCATTTGTACGTCAATTAAAAGTTTATAACATGGCTTACATGTAGTTTGCACATGCCTTGTTATCGTACGCTATTGGAAGTTCTAGAACAGCTACATAAGTAGATATTGTCGTTCATGTATATAAAGAAAACTCAATCAAAGATGTATATAGAGCGCGAACGAAAATGAATCAATTATATGGAAAAAAAATATTTTTTTTGGCTCAAATCAAACAGTGAAATGCTCTATTAACACCAGGTTTTTTTCAAACATGCGCTAAAAAACTTCTTGGTCAATAAGTGGAAAGGATTAGGAAATATAACAGGGAGGAAGATTTGTATGTCTCAAGAAGCAACCAAACATTAATGATTCAAGATAATGTTTGTCAACTTGTTCCTGCTTTAGAATCAGATCACAAAGATGCTGAAACGCGTATATTGTTACACACTTTACATAAAAGTTTAAAATCTGAGAAAATAGCAGCAGCAACTCCTGATACCAAAATTTTTAATTACATCGACTAATCTACCTGAGATTGAGGTGGTTAAAATTTTTGTTACGGGAATGAAAGATAAGAGACGAATCGCTGGTTTATTTGCCTTTTCTTTGCACCGCTGTGAGAGATTTAATAAAACTAACGAAATTTGTGCTGAATTTTTAAAAGGTTTACTTGGACTTCATACCTTCACTGAGTGTGGTAGTGTGAGCGCTTTTAGTTGTGGAGGTAAAAACAAACCACTAGCAATTCTTGGATCAATCGATGTCTGTATAAAGACATTTTCGCACCTTGGAACTTCATTGGCTTTTGCAGGAGAAACATTAAGCATAATATATAGTTCTAAATGTCATATGTATGAGAAGAAATATGTTTCTGCAGAAAACATTACTATTAGCATTTTCCACTATACAACATATAGTCAAAAAGCAAAAAAAATATCATGCGATGCCCTCCCTTTTGCTGGAGTTTGCTAAAGCAACATGTGAAAAGTGCCAATTAACATATTTATGTATGGAGATTATGACTTCAACACGTCATGTATGTTGCAGATCCCATTGGCCATCGGTGGGTTTTGAAAGATGAAAAAACTGACATTCAATGTATGAGTTGCGGTCCTGCTCCTGAAAAGGTATAAAAGAGTTTAAGTTTTAGATAATCAGATAAACAATCTTATATCTTCATTGTAAATTTATGGTTTTTTGGTGAATTGTTGTAAAAAAAATTATATTATTAATTACACGCTTTTTTCAAGAAACACGTAAATAGAAATCATGATGGTCGCATTCCCACGTTTGCAAATTTGATCAATTCTCCCCCTGAAAGCTTATATTTAGTAAAATTTGGATTCTAAGCTTTCATATTTGAACACGTCTATTATATTTATGATATCTACGTTAAAAACTGTTGTTCTACATTTATGGCAATTTCTTTTCTAAAAAAACCAAGTATTTGACATATTTTAGCTTTTTTTTGTAAAAGTTAAAAAATTTTACCCCCTGAAAATAAAATTATTTTTTTGATATTTTAGAATTTGCAGTATTATACACATGTAGCAATTACGACCACAAAGTCTTGAAGTAAATTATGAAGAATAAAAAGAAATAAATGGTGTTGAAGTGGGTAGAAGTGAGGTATGTTTTACCGGTATCTAAATTTTGACATTTTTGGCACTGTGAAGGATAACATTATTGTGACTGGTAGCCCTAAAACTTACCTTGCTAAGATTCATATTCATAATCTACATAAATTTGCCAAGTCCTGGTGTGTTGAAAGTTATGTCACTAAAAAGATTATGAAACCCTAAAAAACGAATTTTATCTCATGGACTATGTTTACTATTATTTCCTGAAACATTTTTTCACTAAAACAAAAACATTATTAAAATTTATGATACCATTTATTTTTGCTTGTGCTAATTACAATAATATTTCGTTTGTGTTTTTCAAAATTACTATGTGCAAATCTAAATCCCAATTTTTATTAGTTTAATAGATTATAGGAGAGTTGAAATTTTTGGTAGCATATTTTGGTTTAAATTTGACATAAAAACTCCTTGTAATCTTCACAAAACATATCATACCACTTTTGAAATCTTAATGCCATGCAATTTTGATTATTACCCCCATTGTTTGGTTGACTGTCCTGCCAAAATTTTTTTACAGGTAATTCGCCTGTACCATGCCAACAGTCAGAGATGCACAACCATTTACCCTCTTCTTTCTCATCAGTACACCCCAACCATAATTCAGTACTAAATTGTCTGAGAAATTCATGCGTGGCTTCTGAAGTGTCGACTGCAAGACGAGTACCTTCTAATTCACAAACCATCTTTGCTTCGTGATATGTCAGGCTCTTATTGAAAAGCTTGTAGTAATATCCATCTTCTGCCAACTGGTAACCACGTTGTGAGTCTAAAATTCAATCAATTAAAAGTTAAAAAAAAAGAATGCGTTTTTTTTTTTCGACTTGCATATCTAGAAAAACCTTATTTGAATGAGCTATATGTATCTACATAAAGATAAAGAAAAAACTTTAGCTAAAAACGCATCACTTATTCGATTATTTTCACAAAATGTATGACTCACCCTTTTTTAAAAAGATTGCAGATCACAAACAAGAAAAAAAATGTTTAAATTTCAACTAAATCTAATCAATTAAAACATTAAATCTAACGTAGTTATACATACGTTTGTTCGCGCTTTCACCTTTTAATCAAGTTATATCGCATACGTGAAGTTATAATACAATCTCTCTAGTTTTTGCTTTGATAAAAGTTTAATTGTAAACTTTTTTTAGGTCCAAAAGGTGCATTAATTTAGTTTTGTATGCCTTTTTGTCCAAATTCTTACGTCCTTTAATAACGTATTGAGATTAAGAGAAATGTGTAAACACAGAAATGTTTACAGGACGTTGATGTTAGCTGCATTTCTAAAATTTGGATTTTTCTTTGTTTTAATTTTGTGTAGATGGTCTGCAGCGATAAGTTTATACAAATCTATCGGTAGTTCTATTTATGCCTTCTTTCTATATATATAATTTCTAATGATTCACGTTTTGCTCGTTTATAAAAGTTGTTTTCTGTTTTATGTATTTTGACCACATCCAAATATAATTCTTTTTTTCTATATTTCTTATTGTTAAGCTTATCCTGAATCTGATCATCGTTTTTAAAATACAGAACATTGATGTTGAGTTAAAATTGGTTTTGTAAGAGTTCCTTTATCTCCTTTATACCAAATATCGCATTTACATGAAATTATGTAAACTCCAGGTTGACTGGTAATTTCAGTTGTGATTTCTGACATAAACTAATTTTTATATTATTTGATGATTTGGTGTTTCTTTGGCTGTTCATGAAATGCTTCGTGATAGAGTAGACTTTATCTTTTTATGTAAAAAAAAAATTTAAAACATTTAAATTTCTGTTTAAGATGTTCATTAGAACATACATATTTTCCAGGTGATAAAAAAACCTTTAAAAGTCTTATACACAAGATATAGAGAAACGTTTGAGCTGTGTTTGATCTGGATATTTGTAGTTGCGTAATTTCGGTAAATATTTTAGACGTACATATGATTTCTTCTATTTCAAATGGTGATTTCGAGACAATTTAGTTATTTATGTTCAATTTAACTTTTAATAATCTATTATATTCTCGTATAAATTGAGTCAAAGCTATCTAAAACTTTATTAAATTCTATGATTTGTTTAAATTTAGCGTGGCTGTGTTCAACGTAACGTTAGATTTTAGAAGGATTGCACTGTAGAAGTTGTTAAAAAGATAAGAAAACAACTTTTCGCTTGATGTATTGTAAGAATGCTTCAAGTATTACAACTATTAATGAAAGACCTGATGGCCGTGTTTTCACGAGTTTTGTGTTTTCATTATTTCAAAGGAAAAAAATTTTTTAAATTTAATTCAAGTTAAAATTTAATTTCCTGTATGTCAATTTAGTAATTTCCTTAAAGCAAGTTTGTCGATATTAATATTACGATAAAATTTAACAGCTTTCAAATTTGTGAATATTAGATAACGTTTTACAAAATAATTTGCAGCTGAAATCTGTAGGTGAAACAGTCCATCCTTTTGCCTCAGAAACAAAACTGAAGTTACTTATAATGGTGTTCTGTTACAGTTTAGGGTTAAAAAGTTTTAAAAGATCTTCAGAAATTTAGTAAGACTTTGAGTTACTAGGTTTATTTGTTATAATCAGATTGTACTTTATTGGTATCTCAGCATCTGTTGGAAACTATCGTCTCCATTGATCACTATCTAATTTTTTTTTTTTTTAACCTTTAGGGGTTTTTTTTAAAATATTTAAATAACGTTCTTTTTGAGCTCAGGCAGCAATATCTTTATCACCAATTTAGTCTTCAATTTAAGATAGAGCATCGATACGAATGCTCTATAATCTCAATTGTTGGAATATTTAATTTCGTGTCTTTAAGCATAACCGTTTTATAAACAATTAAAATCAAAAGTAAATAATCGGGTAGTTTAAACTAAAACATGTTTTCAACTAAAAATAGTATTTTTTTATCTCACTTTATTTTATATTATACACTGGTAGCGTAAGGAAATAGGTTTTTCATTGTATTCTGCGGCAGTTTTCTTCTATCATTAATTACCATATATGATTTTTAATTTTTAATTTTAAATGGTTTGCCGAGAGCCCTGTAGCTGCCAACATTAAAATCCAATTTGAGAAAAAAGATACAAAAAACATCAAAATATCAAGAGGTTTATCTTACGAGTTGGAAAAGTCTTGCACTAAGTATTTCGCTTTTTCTATGACAAAAAAAAGGTATTGAAAATTTCATTAAACTAATAGACGTCCAACAAAGTCTCAAAATAATTTGCTATGTAGGAATGCATCTTTGTCTTTTTACTAATTGTAATAGACGTTTGAGCTATATAACTATGATGCACTGTGAGTCGTATATACTGGTGTAAATACAATATCATCTAAAGCATGTTTACATCACCTTTATTTTTAATGAAAAAGTGACGGGCTTCGTTGATTAATTCTAGATCAGTTTATGCCCGTAACTTCGTCGAACTGCACGCCTTTTTTCAGAACCCCAACTTGAATTTCTTTCTTTTATTTTCCTTACACCGCGATATTTCTGGTCTGAGTTTTTATTCATTTGTCATTTTGAAATTATGCCGAAATAGGCATAT
Organism: Euphysa ruthae; assembly: GCA_035046665.1. Lineage (NCBI taxonomy): Eukaryota > Metazoa > Cnidaria > Hydrozoa > Anthoathecata > Corymorphidae > Euphysa > Euphysa ruthae. The sequence continues at coordinate 925 of JAUZNK010075878.1, read as the reverse complement.
TTCACTTGACATTTAAAGTTATTTGAACAAAAAAGTAATGATGCAATTTCTCTAAATTCAGATTATTCGCAAAAAAAAAAAAAGTAAAAAAAGATGGTTACTATATATACGAATTTCGATTCAGTTGTCGTTATCGTTTAGGAGAAACGTGCTTTTAAGCCTTGGGAATACATCATGTGACATAAATAACATTAAGGAACGCTACTTTATTTTCTAATAAATAAATTTCCCTTCTTTATTTTTTGAACCTCTACTGCTCATTGAATTGTTGCAAATGAATTCATTCCGTAACATTCCATGACGCTGCAAATTTTCAGAAATTACCTTTGTACTGATTCGGTAAATGTTTACATATAGTCCGAAAGTGTCGCTGGTAAAAGTAATAGCTTTAAACCTCAGTTACACTTCAGGAAAATGGCATAAATGTCTATAAAGCAAAGGGGAATATGAAGTTGCAGAGGTGTTGCTATGGAAAAAAATTACCTTTCACTGAAAAATTCCAATATTTCAACCAACATAATTAATTTTATTTTCATAACTTACGTAAAGAACAGTTAAAATACATAAAAAAACAAACAAAAGAAATAAGTATTTGTACAGTTTGAAAAATTTTCTTTTTTTCAACTGAATACCCTATCAAGGCTGTCAATAAAAGTCCATAAATATTTTTTGAGACAAAAATTTAAGAATTATTTTCTTACCGTTCTTTCCGAGCATTATTCTTTAAAAATGTATTTTTCTTGATAACAAAGCAAGAAGCTAACAAAAAAAAAAAAAGATTCGAAAAATTAACAACGCGTATATTTACATTTGCATGTGTAACTGTTATTAGAATAGATTGGGATGCAGGTGAAATCTTTTCTGCATATGTTCTTACGGCGACAATCAAGGCTCTGAAAAAAAAAATGATACGAGGGGTAAATAC
>JAUZNK010075856.1:0-13623 GCA_035046665.1 Euphysa ruthae | reverse complement strand
TAAATAAATTAATAAGTAAGAAGTAAGTAATTAATTAGGTATGTATGTAAGTATGTAAGAAAGTAAATAGTTAAGTAAGTAATTAAGAAAGTAAGTAAGTATGTAAGTAATTAAGTAGGTAAGTAAGTAAGTAATTATGTATGTAAGTAAGTATGTAAATAAGAAAGTAAAATAATTAAATAAGACAGTAAGTATTTAAGTATGTAATTAAGTAGATAATTAGGTAAGTAAGTATATAGGCAGTTAAGCAAGTAAGTAAGTAAGTAAATAGATAAGTATGTAAGTAAGTAACTAAACAAATAAGTAAGCAAGTAAGTAAGTAAGTATGTAGGTATTATTATAAGTAAGTAATAAGTAAGTAAGTATGTAAATAAGTAAGTAGGTAAATAGGTCAGTCGGTAAGTAGGTAAGTATTTAAGTAAGTAAGTAAATAAAAATTACGTAAGTAAAATAAGTAAAAGTAAAATAGTAAATAATTAAGTAAATAAGTATGTAAGTAATTAAGTAATTAAGTAGGTATGAAAGTAAATAAGTCAGTAAGTAAATAGGTAAATATGTAATTAATAACTTTCGGAGATAACTAACAGTTTTCCTTGCAAATATGAATTAATGCGTTAACTGTATTTCCAACAAATGTAATCAATGGATTTTATGATCTCTGTATTGAGATGAATTATACGTTTATTGTTGATGCAGGGAATATATTCGACATTTTTGTAAGAGAGCGCTCTCTAATTATGTCGTAAAACAATGCACTTTCTGTCAAACTCATCTCCTTTCTTAGTAAATATATTTTTTTCCATATGTCTTCATATGATAACTATTTCTTAAGACAATATTTGCTAAATCAGTTTCAACTTCTGAACATTTTTTTTAGATGAGACTCGAGTTGAAAAAACGAGAGGTTATTCTGTTTCTGTGCCGAAACTTTGCACTTATTTGAAACTGACAGAGTAGCACGCATGCGTGGAAACGTGCTTGTTCATTTACACGTCGAAGATTCGAAACAGTTGTTTTACATGAAATAGCAAATATAATCCAAATATGCTGACAAAAGCTCAACGATTAAAGCTAAGTGCATAGCATTTTTATTTACTTTATCTTTTGCTCGTTGTATCCAAATTTCGTCAAAAAGTCTATGTCTGTCATGAAAATAATATGTCATTTCGCTGATGATGCAGATGGCGACAAACTATCAGACGAACAGCACACTGACTTAAAAATTAATGCCCTGGACTTTTTTTCGATCTTGAGCCATAATAATTTAAGTGTTGCGAGAACACGTAGAGTTAATATTTTTTATTCATTATCGAAAGATTTTTTGGAATAACAACATTTTGCCTAGGAGACTGCAAAACAAATATCGTCTGTGCTCAGGAAAAGGCTAACATAATCTGAGCGCTTATGGTTTTCCACTCGTATTAGAGGGAACTTTCAAGTTCGAATTAGAAGAAGAGATAGAAGCAATGAACTTTAATGCCTCATAAATTTTTCGATCTTTCACGAACCAATATCTTTTTGGAAAGATTGCACAGATTGGCTCCTGGACAAAAAAAATCGTTAAAAAACCAGGTAAATATAGTATCACCTCCATGTGTTTCTCTGAAAATTTAAAAAAAATAGAAGGCTGGTAATATACAAAAATATAATAGAAATTGGAAATAAATCACATCGGATAAATCTATTATGGATATTATTTTAAATTATTGGTAAATTTTGATCAACAGCAAAGTCTCACACAACCTTATAACTATGCTAGAATTTTGATAAAGCTCGAATGCTAGTTTTAGAAATCAACAAACTGAAACAAAAAGAGGCCATAATACATACTAAGCACTCGTAAAAGAGGATGGCAGTATATGATTTTAAATTTAAAAAATCTTATTAGATCATTTTGTAGTGTTCCCATTCAAAACACTCACCAAAAATGTTTGAAGTTTATGTTTAATCATGAATGCATAAAAGTTTTTGTCATGCCAAATGATTACAAAGACGCTATGCGTGTTTTTACAAAAAATCTAAAATCACCATTCGTCAAATTAAAAAAACAAGCCCATCTCTCGGTCGTTTATGTGGATAACTCATATTTACGGGGTAATTTCTTCAGAGAATGCGAATAAAATATAATCGTTTCTCTGGATTCTCTTCAAAATTTAAGTTTTACAATCCATGCAGAGAAGTCAATCTTAATACCGATAAATTAACGGAAGTAAAGAAACAGAATATATACCTTTAAGTAAATCGTATTTTAGGGAAGCATAACGACTCAATAAGGGAAATTTAAAAATTTATAGCATATACTATTTCTCTGAAAGAAATTCATTTTGACTCCTTAAACTAACGAGCAATGGAGAGTAAAAAAATAAATGTTTGAAGTGGTCCAAGGTCAACCTTGAGGCAAAAATTATATTATCAGAGGTATCACATTTAGAATTAAGTCGGTCGGTAGAAAAACTCTATTTTAAACTCAGTTACACAAATTAAAAATACTCACCTTTTAACAAATACAATTTATATTGATACTGGTATACTGGATTGGGTGCTTATAATGAAATAACTAAAGTGAATATTCGTTTGTCATTTTTAGAACAACAGGACCGTAAATTTAAACCTCGTATTAAATTTACCATACAGATCGGTAGTGATCTGCATAGTAGATATTTAAGAGCTAAAGATTATCAGAATAAAAAATAATTATTTCAAATCTATAGAAACATGCTACAATCATGGAAAAAATATTATGACACTTATATGAATGCAATTAGGACACTTTGATAACTGAAATAAAATTCCACAAGCAGTTAAAAATATGGATACACCGCCCTTGGTACACTTAACTTTAGGTTTACCTTTTGCTTAATAGAAATATAGACTCATAGACTAAAAAAAATTTGTTTTCTCTGCTAGAGCTAAGGGATGAAGGTGATAAGTCCGTAATAATTTGGGATTTCCATAATTTTAGCGATTTTGGTCTAGAAAATTGCTTTTACACCATCCGCCAAATGTGAATTTGTGCTAAAGTCTAATAAAAGACTGATATATTATGTCCATGATTGTAGTTACATTGATCAGGAAAAATAAATAAAATTACTTTAACAAACATTTTTCTGATAAGCTTACGTCAAACCTGGGAAGGAATTCAAAACATTCTTCAAATGAAAAATAAATCAGGCTCTACACCTACTTCTCGTTAAAGCAACTTCTGTGACTGACACTACGCATATTGCAAATATGTTTAATTCTTACTTCTCGACTATCGGGAAAACTTTACAATCCAAAATAAACTGTTTTCATATTAATTTTTCACGATATTTAAAATATCCAAAATTCAGAACTTCTTTGTATCTCCTACTAATGATATGAAATATCCAAAGGTGGTGTGGCCTAGAGGTAGGACATTTTCCGATAATATTGCATTGTAATGAAAAATTTTGTGGGTTAGAATCCACTGGTGATCAAAAACAAAAAAAAATTTCTTATCGAATGTTGCCTTAGCAAAAATGGGAGCTTTAAATTGAGCGACTGCCCGATTCGATGATGAGATCATTCAAATCTTCCGAATTAAAATCTTAATAATAGAACGCAATCAATCCATAATTGTTTCAAACGTAAAAAAGCTTCTGGTCTTAATAGCATACCAACCTATATTCTTAAGGATCTTAACGGCGAAGTTTAAATTATTTTAGCAAAACTATTCAATCTATCTTTTCAACTTATGCATTCCCAGATACATTAAAAACCTCCCCTCTTATGCCTTTGTTTAAAAAGAGTTCTAAATTGAGCTGTGACAACTATAGACCTATTCTTTAATATCAAATATTAGCAAGCTACCCCAGAAGCTTATGTATAAAAGATTATAAAGTTTCTTGAACATATTTAAATGTCTCATTGATCTTCAGTTTGGTTTTTGACCTTAACATTCGATTTCTAACGCCCTTATTAGCATAACTGAAAAAATACGAGATGTTCTCAATAATGACAATTTCACTAGCGGTGGTTTTATTCATTTTAAAAAAGCATTTGACACTCTAGATCATGATATCTTAGTTGCAAAACTGGAGCATTATGGTGCACGTAGTGTTCCAAAAAATTGTTTATCCTTTTATTTACCTAACTGCAAACAATTTCTATCAATTAACGATTTTAAGTCTTCAATTAACCATACTGAAGTTGGGGTTCCCCAAGGCTGAGTACTAGGCCCCTTTTGTCTTTAATATATTAATGATTTAAAACATTCTGTTAAAAATCCTATTGCGTATCACTTTGTTGATGACACAAACTCTTATACATTAATAAATCAATTAAAATCTTGTGTAAAAAAACAAATTATGATCTTCAGGGTATTAGTAACTGGCTTAACGTATTAACGCCAATCGTATTTCTCTGAGTATAAGCAAAACCGAGTTCATAATTTTTCATGAACCTAGTAAACTAATAGACTCCGCATCTTTGAAGATAAAGTTAAATGGAAAAAATTTATATCCCTCAACTAGAAGAAAATATTTCGGAGCTTTTGTTGACGAGCATTTGTTATGGAAATCACATACCGAGGAATTTATTAAAAAACGAAACAGATCAAACAATATTCTTTCTAAAATACGTCATTATGTTAATAGTAATACTATCCGTTCACTTTATTTTGCTTTATTCTCACTTCATATGAATTAATTTTGTCAGAGTTGGGGTCAAAATGGTAATCGATATTTAAATAAGTTTTTATCTCTTCAACGTAGTGTATTAAGAATCATTAACTTCATGCCACTTCGTTCTGACGTTTCTTTGAGTTTTCGTAGTTCAAAAATTCCTCTGTTTACCGATCTTGCACGCATTTCAAATATATTGTTAGTGTTTCATTCTCTATTGTTTAGTCTACTACATTCAATGAAAGACTTCTTCTTTTATAGTAAAGATCCCCACACCTACAATATTTTTGGTAGTAAAGCCAATAAACTAATCCTGCTGAAATTTAAAAGAACGAAATATGGTAGAAATGCAATAAAATATCACTGCGTCACTGAATGGAATAAACCTATCAAAGAAAATTAATAACGTTTTTAAGTTGAAATATACCAATGTTAATTACAAAAATATAATTAAATATATTAATAGAAATCAACTTAAAGAAATTATTCATAAACTTATATATAATTAATATAATAAATTTGCTACAACCAACATGTTTTGGGTGTTGTTATTATTTGGTTTTTTTGTCTTTTTTATGGCTTGCTTTTGATTCACTTAGTATTTATTAATAAAATCTGGAATCACTCTTTTTTGGTCGGCTCTTGCTATATGAGTGACTCGCTCCGAATTAACCTAATGTCAAGTTTTTAAAAACCAATTTTTTATAATTATATCTAAATTATTATGAAAAACAAAATTGCATTTTTTTATTTGGTTAACTTTGGAAAATATACTTATCTTAGGTATGGCCAGCTGAAGAAGAGGAAGGTGACTTTACATTAAATGTATTAAAATCTGTCAATTATTTTTATATAACTTTGTAAAAAACTATTGTATTGTTATAAATCTCATGTCTATTTATGTGATAACTATAGGGTCATTAATGGTTTTTCAATAAATTTTTCCAGTTCGAAATATTGAATGCTTTTCGGGTTCCAAAAAAAATTAAGATTATTTCAATTTACTGCAGTTAGTAACTTTTGAGATGAAATTGAAACACCAGGAGTTTATCCGAGCAGGTTTACAGGATTTTGGGTGCTAAATTTAATCTTTCCATTGTACCTGGTTAATTTTAGTGAGACTTTCAACAAAGTGGATAAGGACACAAGGAAGAAAATCATTACTTTTAATTTGAAATATTGCATTAGATATGATACATGTTAGAGATAGATGATTGATAGTGGCGAAATGTCCTTACGAAGCCAGCACAAGAATCATTTTTGCGATTTCATTACATAAATGACACCATCTGTTTATTTCAGCTTGAAAATGCCAGCTACAGCACCAAGTGAGGGAGACTTGGTGCTGCAGCTGGCTTTTCAACAGGTGGACAAGCAAGCCTTTGCATTCAAACAATCGTGGATCCGTAGTGCAGTGGTCTAAGGAGCCGATGTAACTCGTCGATTTACACCAGTTAGTTGGTGGATGTTCATTATGACTTCGTTTAAAAATTTTTTTCTTTGAACGTTTATTTGAGTTATCCTGCATCCATACATGCAGATAATTTCATACAAAAAATATGACACAGATTGAACCATTTTAAAGTGGATTAGCTTCTGATCATTTCGAGAAGTTATCATTGCAAACGACTAAATATTTGTTTTCACCAACTTCCGGTAGATTACAAATATCAATCCCGGTTTGTTTCTTCACTTTCTAAAGAACAGTAACATTTTGCAATTCAAGAGAAATTAAACTTTCCATTTTCCCATGCTTTTTGCATATTTCACGTTGCTTCACATATTCACTCAAATCACCTAGCATGTTGTAGCAAAAAACTCTCTCAGAAAATTTTTGATATGAGGAATATCTTCCCAATTTCATTGATGGACATCACGAACAATCTGCTGCCGTTCTTCTTTGGATTTGATGACAAGTCGTTTGCTTTTACACATCGGGTTTCGCCTAAATAGAAAATACCTTTAAAGTTATTTAATTTCGCAGGTAATAATTTTGCGCTTTTTGTGTTTTTCGTGCTAAGTCTGGCAATTAAGTCTCGCGAAATCCATAAAAAATCTTGATACGCTATATTCAAATTTTATTTTCTTAAAGAAAGTTGCTGTTTACATGATAAAATTGTTAATGTTAGGACAGGGGATGGAAAAAATAAAAGTAATTTTTTGTTTAGTCGCTATCTTTGCTATCTTCAATAACTGCAACCTCATTGACTTTTATCCATGACATTTACTCATGACATTGTTTCAATGGTTGAAAAGTACGAAATTCCCAAGTTAATGATATTGAATTTAGACCAGACGCTTCTCAAATACGTTCCTTTTGGCAAAACAATGTTCAACGACTGTGCCGATAAACGGATTATCAGATAAGCACATGTGAACTGCAACGTTTACCATTTCGATGAATGTTCAGTTTGTTTCTACCAGTGCAACTGATTTACTGCAAGAACCCTAAAAGATGTATTTTTGAACGATTTTTCGTTGAGTGCGAACCCAGTGACTTAAGCAACGAAAAAGAATCCATCAAATTGTTGGAAGGCATCATAATTCCTTATATGGACAATGAACGGAAAAGGCTTGTGTTAGATGTAAACAGACCCGCTCTTTTGATGTTTGATATTTTTAAGGGACAATTGCTGTCAGGCTTATTGCAATTACTTCAGAAACATAATAAGTTTTTTTACCAGTGTTCTAGCAAATACGACAAATATTTATCAGCAATTTGACCTGGCTGTGAATGGTTACGCTAAGAGTCTTATTAGCAAAACATTTACTGAATGGTTTGCCAGTAAAATAGCCAAAGGTTTGGATGGAAGTAAACAGCCAGAAGAAATCAATGTTCCTTTACAATTAACGATTATGAAGCCGCTGGATGCTAGATGGATTATGGACCTATATAATGAAATGACAACTACAAAAGGTCGGAGTGTGATTTTAAAAAAATGGGAGAAATCCGGTATATCAAACGGAATCAAAATGGGTTTGATAAATCATTAGCTCTAGCAAGAATGCAAAATAATGAAGTAATCACCCCCAAATGATCGATGGTAGAAAGGGTAAACGATTGCAGACCATCCTGATAAAGATTCTAGAAGTGATTGTAGCGAAGAAATAGAGAAGGAGAAGTTAGAACTTTTTTTGAACCTTTTTGATGATGAACTGTATATCAAAATCTCCATAAAAGAAAAATTGCGCAAATTTTTTTTGTCCCATTGCGAAATTAAATACCCTTGAATTAAGTTTGCATTTTCAAATCGTGAAATTAAATACCCGCGAAATGGAAATATTTGGGCTCACGCGAAATTTTCTACCCGCAAAATTAAATATCTTTAAGGTATATTCTCAAACTAGATTCGAGTTGATATTCTTGAAGTGAAAAACAAATCACTTTGCAGCAAGCATTAGATTTTTTTGAGCACTGGTAATACATTAAAGCTACCACAAGCAAAGACTTCTACTTACGGAACAAACTCTTTTCTGTTTAAAGAATGGAACAGCCTACCAAATTCTTCTAAAAGTAATATTTCATTTTCCAACGTTAAAAAGCATATTGTCAGTTCGAACCGACTTTCACGTACGTGTGCTGTATATGTCGTTAATTTTTGGTTAGTTTATGTGTATTAAAATATAAAATTTTGTTAGTGTAGGTAAGTTTATATTGTATTGTTTACGACTATGTATAAACCAACGTTAAATAAAGATATTAATGAATGAAGGAATAAATGAATGAACGAATAAGTACTATCATACTTTACTTCATAAAATTAATGAAAAGCTTACAAAATATTTAAAAATAAAAATTTTTTATTATAATAAGAAAAGCATAATCAATAAACACAAACCTGCATAGCCATGAGGTTAACTCTTTGTTTTAAGATTTTTCTATCTAATCGATGGCTCCAGTACAATACATAAAGCCCAATACACATATTAAAGACTAGAATTTTTCAATCCAAACAATTTATTTCAAATAAAACTAATCTGATATCTGGAAAAAAAATTATATAGAGCTGAAACTCTCAGATGGTCATCTAAGATGGCCGGCCCAGTTACATGTGTAGTTTCACTAAAAAAAGCCCTATAAACCATATTAAGGAATCTGAGAATTCATCAAAGATGGCATATGCTCAAATGGAAAATTCTTTCTTTATATATATATATATATTTATATATATATATATATTTACATTTATATTTTTTAATATATGCATATTTAGGCTTTTTTGTTCTGATTAACTTTCCCTTAAACATTTTGTATTTGCTTTTGTATTTATAGAATTATTATATATTCTAATTTTTGGCGTCAATGTTGATGTTTCGAATGTATTTTGTACTGTAATAATTTATATTTTTTTTCTACTATATATCTTCGAACAGGAAAAACGAATATATGGATGTTATATTGTACATATGATAAACAGATAAAAATGGCATCGGTTATGTAAAAAATTATAGTGTAACTATAATGACAATAACATTGTACTGAAGAGCACTGTAGTAGTAGGAGTAGAATAGTATCGAAAGTTGCATTTATTTTTGTTTTTGGAGAAAGCCATGGCAAGACATGCAAAAATAAAAAGGTAAATCGACACATGGTTTTTTTTATACTACATCTCGAATTTATTTTTTAACTAAAATATTTGTTTATTTTTCACGATTACTAAATTTTTCGTTTGTTTACTATGTTGTATATAGCAGGAATTTATATCTTAGTTCTTTCTGGCTAATCAAAAAAGAACGATGGTGACAGTGAAAATAAAGAAGATGAAAACGTATATGACAACCTTGAGAGTCTTGGATTTTAAACAATTATTTTACTTGTTATTTCGTTTATTCGTATATCGTCATTAAAGAGAAGATAAGGCTATTGTATCTATTATTTTAAAACATTCATAATGGCCTATTTATTTTTTGGTATTTGCTTCTGATAGCTAATTTCCTTTTTAGAATAAACTAACATAGATTTTGTTAATGCTATCCTTTATGCATTACGCTAAGGGTCAAATATTTATAAAACAGATTAGTTTTGAAACAAATAAATTTAAGGTTTAAATCTTTATTCTCTAAAAAAAAAAAAATAAGAAGAATAATAATAAGTGTAATTCAAATACTTTAAGGTCAAAGACTTTTAGAAACTGGCTTTCTACGAAAGTTTACTCCCCTGAAAATTTTTAAAGTTTTCAAATATTTATTCCTTTCTTTCGAAACCGTTTTCTGAAACAGAAAAGCGTAAACTCATCTTTTTATTGACAGTTATTTTCAAAGCATTACATAAGGATATAAAACGAAATAACGAAACAAAAATTTAAATAACTAATCAAGTAACAATCTTATTCGTCCATTTCCTCGTTGAATAATTAATTAATGACTGATAAATAATACCATCGGTATTTTCATCATTTTCTGGGGCTCAAACCTTTTCATCCGAAGATCAGTTATTTCTTGAGTACCCATTCGATTTGAACTCGAGTCAAAGATTCCATTCGATCGCATAAACAAAATTTTAGCCCAACACGAAGACTTGAGATTAATGTTGCCAACCAGGTTTGAGTAGTTACTCAATAGTCCCTTAGCTGCCGAAACAGCACTGGAGCTCATAATGACAGCTCCGTTATTGTATTTATGAACTTGCTCCCAGAAAGTATTTCTGAACCATTGAATCGAGGTCGTCTAGTAACAAAGGTCGTCTAGTCATTAAGGCAAACTTTTAAACAGAATTTTTGGGTGTTGTACCTTAAGCTTTTGCAGCTTTTAGGTCGGCCTCAATTTTGCTTCGGAATATCCGTTTAGTACTTTCATTAAGTGTAAGGTAATACTGTTTGAATTTCCTTACGGTAGCAGCTGGAATATTTAAAGAAGCATATTTTCCGATTTCTTAACGGTTTTTTTCACTCGATTTCATGTAATTTGATCATTTTGATGTTGACGACCCTTCTTCAAAGCCAGCAACAACAACAACAAAATATATTTTTCAAGTCTAGTATCAAATCGACGAATAATCGGGGATTCAACTATATAAAAGATTCAATAAAAATTTTTAATATTAGCTCTTATAATATTTCAACCAGTCCAAAGCGGCTAGCTTCTTATAAAATAGTAGAAAAGCAATATTTAATTTTATTGATTTTGAATTTCTATCGGTTCTTGATTACGTTTCTTATTTATCTGACTGTTTTCGATCTTTTTAATATTTTTTTTTCATAGCTGCTGTTTAAAATAACATTATTGAGCTGTTATTGTTGTTAGGAAAAAAAATTAAGATAAAAACAAAAATTGCAACAATATATAAAAAATATTACTTCGAATAGTAAATAGTAATTCAAATGTGAGAAGATAATTCGAATCGAATGTTTTGACTTATTTGCTTCCTCTAAGAAATCACAATGTCTTTGTATTGAGGACGTTCGACGGTAAAAGGCATTTGAGAAAATGTTACGAATCTAATAGGTGTTTTGATGCTTTTGCGATCAACGTTTGTGAGGAAGGAAAATCAGATCCAGTTGGTCATTTACCTAAAGAAATTTCTCGCACAACAAAGTTTTTGTTGATAGAAGAGTAACTATCAAAGCAACCCTGATAACTTACCAGGAGATCACCGTGGTTCAAAGCGGCTTGGAGATTGCTTAAAATGATGCCTCATCTATCACTGATACTTGAATCAATTTGCTCTTGATGGAAAGATATAAAACATATATAGAGGACCCTTATACAGAGCTTTAAAATAAAAAATTTCTTGGGCTCCTATTTGAACATACAAGATGCAGAAAAAGTTGTTGAAAATCCGCTGAATGAAAAGGGTGAATGTAATAAAAGAAACATTTAAAATATAAAGCCATTTTTTGCCAATGTTTCCTAGCAACAACTTTTATACCAAGAAGTTCTGGCTCGAATCATCTATTTATTATAGAAATTTATTGAATAAATATTAGAACAAAAATTCATTTTATCGTCATTTTTTTATTTCACCCAAATATTTGAAAAGACTCTAACCGCGAAAATTTATTCCGGCGAAACATCCCAAAAATGGGCCATCCGCGAAAGTTTCTGTCAGAGAAAGTTTCTGACGTTAAATTAGAAAAAAATCACATGCGCCATCTTGGGAAAAGTTTGAATTCTCAGTTTTCTCAAAGGGGATTGATAGGGCTTTTTTTAGTTAATCTACACAGCCAATTGGACAATCTCAGAACTGATTCTGCGTCATTTTTTCCGGGTTTGGGTGCTTCAACTTCGACTCTACGGGAGTTATTTTCTCTAGTTTATTTTGACTAGTGGAGTCATTTTACACTGGGAGTCCTCTATACATATTACATAAGAATTTCGCAGTTTTTGAACAAGTGGTTTGATGGTTCAATGTGCAGTAGAACATTTAAGTTAGAAATGAGTAAAAAAAGGATCACTAGAAATATACCTCGAATGGCAAAAAATAATGTAAGAGTTCGGGGTGTTCAAGAAACTTCCTTGATTTTAACTTTGGTGGTGAGGCTGAAAAATTTTTACTGTAGGGCGATTACGCACTCGTTTTTTCCGTAAAAACGGCTACATTTTCATGAAAGCGTCTCCTGCAGCACAACAGCACTTCTTTTAAACGAATATTGTAATATTAGCAACGGTATAATTTCAATCTCTTGAGAATTTGATAATATAATGTTAAATAACTGTGTCGTTAAATTAAATAGTATCTGTAAAATCTTAGTTGCTGAAGGCGATAACAAAAATTATTATTAAAGCAAGTACAAAAGTTATTATTTGACAATTGTTTTCAGTTGTCAATGAAAATTATTACCATGAGGTTTTTTCTCAATCATGCAGTAGATAGAGATTTGAAAGTTTACATGATTTTAATACCTTTAAAATGATAAATTCAATTTTTTTAAATCACGAGTAAAATACTTGATATCAGATTCTTTATATAAAAAATCAAGCACTTAAGAATGCTACCAAGAATTAATAAAATTAAAAATAATAGAATGTTGACAAAAGGAGTCGTATGGAACTATTGCTAATTCTAAAATTTTTATATTATATGTTATAATATTATATGTTATAATTAATATAACCATCTTATTTTAAATGTTATAACTACCATCTTATAGAAAATTAACTAATTTATATTCTCATGTAAAAATTTAGTTTTGTGAATATTTTCGCTTTTTGTTTAAATATTCGAACTAAGCCTTATTCGGAATAGCAGACGCCTGTTGTCTCTTAATTTATAGTAGAATGAAAAAGTCGCCATGCAGAGTTTTTCAGTTACAGAATCATCGTAAAGGTATCGTATTCCCCATACTGTCTATCATCAAAATTTGCAATGTTTTTCGTCCACTATTTTTATTTTAATTATTAAAATTATTCCATAATGAAATGTACCCAGGTGTTAGAATGTTTATATAGAAGCGACTAAAATTCCACACAACGTCTTTTAGTTTTAGTTATTGAAGATGAAAGAAGTCGATAAATAATAAATGTAAATAACAAATATATCAATAGGCGATATATCCATATCAGATAAGAAGGCGTTTGATTTAATTATTTCAAAACTTTAGGAGGTTTAATTAAAGGTGGGAGAGTCTATTACATTTTATAGTGAGATTTAATGTATTTTCTACATTTTCTTAAATAAAAAAAATTAAGCCTAATAAATTATTTTGTTAGGTGCTTCCTACCCATCATAAATCTTTTAATTTATTCCGGAAGAAGTGCAATGACTTAAAAATTTAAAAATATAAAAAATAAGTAATCTAGCACAGGCGTGGTGCGGTTCACATGATTCGTTATGAAATTTTCGTATGTAGCGAACGTTAGATTTCCTATAAAAGCTACAGAATCAGGCACACCAAAAAATTCGAAAAAGAAGACGAGCTACGATGCTCAGGATATTAAGAACCATCTAGATGTCATCCAACTTAGTAGAATCATACTCCATAACAAGAAGGTATTGCTATACGTAAGCGGAAAAAAGTTTGAAACGTTTGAGAGCACCTTG
>JAUZNK010075845.1:0-13624 GCA_035046665.1 Euphysa ruthae | reverse complement strand
AGTAACGATTACACACGTCATTAAAACTATAACACGGTTTGTTCATCAAAGATAGTTAAGAGTCTATTTACATCACAATTTATAAAGATATAATTGATTTCTTTCTTCTAGTAGTCTTCTTAGAAGTCTGCCAAATATCTTAAAAACATGAATCAGAATGAAAAAGTCGTGTGTAGTTCAAAAGTTACAATTTAATCAAAATATGCATTAAAGCACTAACGTCATCGATTTTTTTGCCGTTATGGACATTTTTTTCCATACCTTAAATGATTTCTATTATGAAAAAATCCTTGGTATAAAGTTTCATGCTATTTCCATAAAATGCCCTTTTCCCCTCACTATTTTCATAAATATGGATGTACATATAAAAATAGATTCCAAGTTATTTAAAAACTTACATACCATTACTCTCCAAATTTTCCAGCTAAATTAGATTTCATGCATTAAAATGCTGTGGTTGTTATTATGGTTTCTCAGAATGCCTGTTTGTGCAATAACTATTTGTCAGTTTGGTTTTATGCATGAAATGTGAAAATGATTGATAATTATTTTGGATTTGTACAATACTAGATATGGTATCAAAACAGTGAATACAGTTGTTGATCAACCTGATCTAAATATTGTTCATATGAATTTTTTAATCCATACTAATTTCCGACTTAATGAAAATATTATTCTCGAATTCTTTTGGTGGTTTATCAACTGTTGTATATTAATAGCACATTAGCAGCATTTATACTATTTTCTAGTTAAACTTCTCGATTTTTCTCAAGTAAATATATTCAGATTTTGCTTTAACTCTGTATATTTTTTAAAGAATATTATTTATCTGAATTTTAGTATGTTTAGTAAGTTTATTATAAGTATATCATGTTATATACAGACCTAATAAAATTTTAAAAATGGCTGAAATGCAAGCAATTTTCAGCAAAATGGAAAGATATTTTTGAAAAGATATTGAAAAATGTTGATATTAATTCTGAGATTACCACATTTGGACATATTTGGGTCCAGTAGCAGAAAAATTCAAAAATCTGAAATTGTTGGTATCGTCACATTATGGCTTGAATTGGGTGAATTCAAAGCACAACTTTGCTGGGGGTCCAAAAAGAATTCGCCAGCAAGAAAATTCCATCGCCTTTGATCTCATTTCATTTAAAAAAAAAATGGCAAAAAATGCTAATTAAACCTATAAATAGACATGCTGATGCTCTCTAAAAATATTTTAGCAAAAGTAAGGATGTAGAGTCTGGTTTTTCTAGGTTTAAATAAGTAAGGAAGTATTTATTTATTCTGCCACAAAATATACATATGCTATAAAAATTACAAGACAAAATAACAATAACAAAAAAACATCAACAAGGACAACATAATAACACTCAGATAAAAAAAGAAATTTTAGCAAAAAAATTTATGTCACAACAATATTTCCATTGTGATCCCATTATACATCACTCACAAAAACAGAGATTGAAGCAGCTGAAGCATAAAAGTAAAAAAAAAAAAAAAAAAAAAAAAAAAAATGTTTTATCCAGAGAGCTAAATAATGTTTCCTTGATCTTCTGTTTAAAAATGTTATGGTTTGTGATTGATTTATAATAACTGTTTCAAAGTGATTTTCTTTTTTTTTTTATTTTTTTTTTTTTATTCAGTTTTAAAGAGTAAAAGCAAATAAATATCTTTGGTGAACTTCGACACTAATATAAAAAACGTTGTAATCAATAGTGCAAAGAGAGATTTTTTATTGTGATATAAAATAGCTGATCTACGGTTGGTTTATTAAAATGTTATTGATAAACAATTTATGGGTGAGCCATGCCCAAAATTTTGCATTAAAAAATTTTTTTTGTCATCAGTTATGCTGCAACTTTTTTAATGCTCGCTCGGAAATATTTTGATTATTATTTCTTGAATTTAAAATATAAGGCTTTAGAACAATACACTTTGATTATTTTTTGTTTTATATCCAGAAGTCCTTTAGATGGTAGATCTTGTTTCCAATGTTTTTATTTAAAAAAGTAGCAAAACTTTTTTTAAAAAAATTTTATAGAGAATTCAAAAAATTTAATCTCCAGTCCATCAGAAGCCTTTTACTTATCTAAAATTTTCTTAAAGCCGAAGTTCCCCAAACCAGATATACCTGATATATTAGAGTGAGTTGTTTATATTGAATGGGTAGTCAAATCGTAAAAGTGGTAAACTTTTTAATTTTATGGACAAATGGTTTCGATTTAGCAAAAAAGTTATTAAGAAAATTCTTTTATCCAAAAAAATTTCTGAATATTGTCATATTTGGATAAAGCAATAAGTGTGAATGTTTCTATTTTTTAGGTTAGAATTAAATAACATAAATGGATCGCAAAAAGGCGACTGCTGCACGTGATACTCTAGATACACTGATGGAAGTCTCCAATTTACTTAATACGGGACTTGATATTGAAACATTATCAACCTGTGTCAAGCTTTGTGAAGCAGGAGTCAACCCGGAAGCGTTAGCTGCTGTACTAAAAGAACTTAGGCGTGAAGGAGCTGCTTTAAAAAGCAATGAATAACTCACATTGAACCAGAAGAAGTCAGTATTTAATAAAAATTTTATAGATAGTGTAATTATTTTTGTAAATATATTTTTTCAATACTTGATTTACCTAATTTTGATTTATTTATTTTGAGACTGGTAAATTTCAAAGGAAAGAAACTTTTATATTTTATAAAAAAGATAATAACACAATTTTTTATTATTGGAAATTTTCGATATCTTTCATATCTTCTTCAGGTTTGCCATAATGTAAGGTTTGGCCAAAATTCTGGTTTATATAACAAATCCTTTGAGAAAAAAAATTCTATTGGTTAAAAAACCTGCTGCTGTATAAATTTGCAAAAAGCTTAAAATGATTGGCTACTAAAATCGGTTACAATTTATTAAAATATCAGTTAAAAATTACACAGTAATATATTGTTGTTCCTAAGCAACATAGTACCAACAACAAACCTAAAATTAAAAATGCCCCCATAAAATAATGCAAACAATTTTCAGCTGTTACAGTACATTTAATGATACTTCCCTGTTTCCCAACAAGGGCAAACGTCATTATGTCAAGCCTGGAAATGATATGAAATGTATCAAAAGTTTGCAATAGCAAAAAATTGTGCCTTAATACTTTTTATTATACTAATATATAATTGTAGATTTAATGCTTTTCGGCCACCAACTAATAAGCTAGTCTTGTACTTAATAGAGATTTTGACTAGGTTAAGCCATAATTTTGAATCCTCTAAAAGAAATTATTGATGTAATAGAGGCATGTATTGCATCAGTAACCAAGTTTGAGGTTGCTTTTAGAAAACTTCAGCAAGAAATTATCAAAAGTTTATCAATTGAGACTTTGTGACATTTTGCCCTGTAATATAATTTCAAATCCAATATAAAAATGAAATTTGTGAAAAAATCTATGGACTACTTTAGTTTCTACCTATGAAAACTAGGTTTTACAGAGGTATTGATGAAAATAGCATCCAAGGAATTATCTGACAAGGGTATTAAGGAACAATTATGTTATATTAAAAAAATTTTCTGCAAAAGTTTGAAGTTTTAATACAATAGACTATTAATGAATGAGTACTTTTTTCTCCCAATGACAGCCACAAATACTGCAAAAAATATTAAAACGATAAATAAAATTTGATAGGAAATAATAGAGCTAAGATACTCAGTCAATATTACAATGAGTTAAGGTTATGCTTATTTAAATTTAGCAAATATCTTTGAAAAAGTAATGAGTATTTGCATACATCGTGCAACGGATTAAAAACTTGTTCGTTAGATTTTAATGACTGCGGGAAAAAATTAAATGAATATTTAGAAATTTACCTCATCATCATTCTTTATTTAACTTTCTAAGCGAGCATGACTTGAATTAGATATATTCATGGTGGTCTATTAACCTTATCTAGATTGTTTAGGATCAAGCCTAAATTCTTTTTGGCAAATCTCCTCTTGCCATGTCTTTCTCACTCTATCTCTAGGCATTGTTTCTGAAATTATCAAGTTAAGATTGTATTACCAAATTACCCTCCTCCATTCTTTCTAAGAATATCCTGGTCTGAAAAAGATCTTTGTTGCTATGAATACTTTGCCTATTCCTTAGCTCATTTGAATTTTTTCTGTCCATCTGGCTGGTTTTACATATTCACCTAACTATTCTCATTTTTTCTTTTTTCAAATGGTCAAGATGTTCTCATTGCTCATGTCTCACTTCCATACAATAAACTCTTCTAGTATAATGTTTACAGGTAAATTGATCAGTGGAAAACTCATGTGCATATAGATAAAGGAATAAGATAAGAATATGTTTTTAAATTGAGCATTGAAAATCTTTTTTTGAACCTGTATAGTTAAAACACTGCACAATGAAAGTATAATTAATATATGTCTCGTGACGTACGTGAAAAGGGATTGAGGAAACAGAATAATAAAAAAAATAATTATTTTTTCTTATCAAACTTTTTTCCTTGAAACAATAGAAAACCATATTAGAAAATGTCAAGTCAAAACTACTAAAAAATTCAGCATTCAAACTTATGTTGATGAGAGTTCCTGCAACTAGTTTTAAGTCTTCAACATTTAACCGCGAGACAGATTCATTATCCTTTGAGACGTAGTACTTCTCAAGTTTTACAAATCCTGTCACTACAGCATAGTAATCTACATAGTTTCCTCTGATGATTTTCACAAAATTTTCAACTTTAATCTGATATGGCTCTTGTGGTACCAGTTTTAATGTAGTAGTGGTCTCATAAATGACACTATTGATCGGGTTATTAACTGTTGTATAAGCATTTGCAAAGATTGAAAGTGTCCCTTTCTTCATTTCAGCATGTGTTTTTCCTGCCTTTAATTTCCAATGCTTGCTCCCATAAGGTAATGCCCTGTGTATCTTGAAGATCTTCTTGTGTCATTAGATGGACACAAACACCTCACATCACCTCCTGGCAGACTCGTGTGGCATTTTTACTTTTGCTTAATACTGTTTGCCAAACCAAAAATTTGGCATCCCCACCAAGTCCCTTTCAGTGTCCAGTTGCAAAGTATTCCCATGTAAATTTAGTTACCGAGTGTTCCTTACTTAAATGGTGGATCAATTTCACCATGTATTTGTTCTTAAATTGGATCATCACTGAATATGTCCTCCTTAGAGAAGTGTTGTTGGCATAGAATTTCTTAAGACAAGCAAGTATTGCATCTTTGTCCTTCTTGTAATTATCAAGAACAAAAAGATGGCATATGACCTGTTGATTAGCAAATTGTGCAAGGGTAAACAAATTTATTGAAGCTCTTAACCACAAGGCACATTGAATTTCATTTTGGTACTCACAGGAGTAAGTCGTTGTAAAGTCTAATTGTGTGATACTGATATCAGATTTTGTTTTGAGGAAGTTGAACCATGACTTGTATTCGTTCCAAGCTTCACATAGAAACATGGTTAATAAAGTTTTTTGAGTCGCACTTTTTTACCATCTTCATAAACAGTGATATATTCTCTTATGCCTGGTGCAGTATATACTATGTCTTTCTCACAAAAAAATGTTCTGACTAGGTTGTGTTTTGACTTAACTTAATCACTTATATTCTGTTCAAAACTCTGATTCAACTCTATCCCAACAGATTTAGCCAAAACTTTAACAAATTCAGTTTTCTTTCTAGGAGATTTAGGTAATGCAAGTAAACTTTATTTCAAAGCTTTTCCAAAGGACTGGCGACAGTTGTACACTTTAATTTTTACTTGCTCTAACTCTTCTCTTTCTGCCTTTTTTCTGACGATATAAAGCCTATTTTTATCTATCATATGTGTTTATTTTTCTTTCAAATCTGTTAATGTCATTTTTGTCTTTTAGCAGTCTCTCAATAGTCTTATTCTTTCATTTTCTTTTGTTCGGTATTCAGAATGATTTCCTTTTTGTCTGCTTCTCTGTAGGCATTTTCTTTCAGTAGAAGTCATTGGTATTTGATTCATTTACGTAATCAAAAAACGGTTTAGATATTTTTTTAAGCAAAGAATAGTTTATATACTGCAATTACTTCTGTACAATGACTTCTGCAGACTATGAGAATATGACAATGAAAAAAGAAATAGAATCTACCATTTTACCATGTGCTTATAATAGCCCATCAAGTCAGCCACTAATACTAAAATGAACCAAAAATACTAAAAAACATTAATAGCAAAATTATGGATCACTTTAGTTTTGAAGTCTTTTGATTAAATATGTTAGATTGCGCTTGAGTACCTTAAGTCATTCAAGTCGCTCATCACACTAAAATCACCCAAAGTTGGCAACTATACCAAGGCTTAATTTGTTAAGCTGTTTATATAAATTAGCTTTATTAAAGTATGAAGTGAGTTTTGTTAAAGGATTCTTTTTAGCCTCTATAACTAGAACTTTCTGATCATTTTGCTTTGGTACAGGATTTATATGACCCATGGTAGTGAATACTAACCAAAAAAAAAAACATAAAATGCTTGAAATATAGGTTAAATATTGATTTTGGTTAAACCAAAGTGCATATAGTTATGAAAAGGTGTTTTCCCAGATATTAGCCAGTTGTAAATCATGTCTTGGTTTAAGGAAACTTTTTTGTTACTTCACAGATATTTTGTCACAGACGTCACAAAAGTAATTTCTCCTATAAGTACAAAAATAATAAGAATTTATGAAAACAAAAATTGGAATGTAAACTATTTCCATGTGGTATTTCAGCAGCAAAAGAAGTCATTAATTGCACTTATAAATTCAGACAAATCTTTAACAAAGGAAAATTTATGAAAAATTTCATGTGCGATTTCAAGATTTTAAAGAAATGTGATAAAAATGGCTTCCTAGTTAGCTGCATCAAGTTATTTTGTAGGTTATTTATTTTATTTTAAGTTATAAGCTGTTTTTTAAATAACTTGAGACTTATTTTCCAAGACTTTTTAAGTATTTCAGCTTGATTTTACTGTCCCAAATGTCACCTACGTCGCATGAGAATTGTTTTTATACTTGCTCATAGAATTGCCATTTTTAACGTGGTTGTAATATTTTGAGAGGAAACCCAGATCAAACTTTGAGAAACTCTGTTGTATTTGCTTCAAGTATGTTGTATTAGTTTTTTGTGCTAAATTTTGTGATAGAGTACAATTTATAAGTTTGAAAGAGCAAATCAAAGTCAACTATTCTATATATAAATGAAATCCGCCAAATGAGGAATAAAGGTATGCTTTTCTAGAGGCATGATTTTTTCCAAATAGAGTTTACACAACTCATAGCAGTGTTTTATGCTTCATAGAGATACGTGTTATTGATAAACATAACCAGCTCTCTCATTATTATTATTTTTATTATTCAATACATTATCTTTATATTTTAATGAAGATAAAAGAGTAAAGCAAAATATTGATTAGAAAATATTACTACCTTGATAATAATGCTACTGTAGGTTAATATTTTATATTAGCTACGCAGTTCTTGTATGAGTAAAATATTGTTGGTATCCATATTTTTATGTTAGATCCCACAATTTTTTTTTCTGTTATTGTGATGTCCATATTTTTTATATTTTTCAGTCTCGTAAGTACAAATTGCATTTCTTATTTGGTTCAAAATGATACAATAATATTTTTTCTCACAAGCGAAAAATTAAGCTTCTTGGAAAAAGAATTCACCTTTTATATTCTGTTTAATTTTAAAAGACTAAAAAATTTTTTCTTTGGCTGGCTATGGATTCTCATTCTCAGGATCAAATAGGTCAAAAATGTTAGTTAAAAAGTAAAATTCTATTTTTCTGAAGCAATTTTTTCCCAAATTTACCATGCCAGCTATTTTGAAAATTTTGTTCTCAAGTTTGTATCAAAAACCAATTTTTTAATTTTTGGTTTTTTTTAATTATGTTCCTATTAAGCTAAAATAATGAATGACATGTCTAAAAATTTGCGTGGTGTTAAAAACATCAAAATATTTTCATGTCACAATTGCAAATATTGGCTGTTTAGGAAATTCTGAAAATTATTCTTTATTGTATTCTTTATTGTTTATTTTAACTATTGATTATTATTAAATACAGCTCCAGGATCCATCAGTTAATTATTTTTTATTATTAACACAAGGTATGTTTTTAATTTTTAATGAATTTGAAAATGAATGTTTATGTACTAACAGCTTAAAATTGTGACTTTCATTTCTGGATTTTATGTCTAAGTAACCTATAAAAACAGATGTCTCTATTTGAGGATAAAACAATTTTAATAATTATAATTATAATTCTTCAAATATTTTGAAAAAAAAAACATAAATAAATGTAAATAAATAATAAAAAAACGTTGTATTTATTTATTAGACCTGAATATTCTTAATTAACTTTCCATCCTTGGAGCAATTTTAAGAACCATCTTCATGAGCTTGCTTTGAACTTCATATAATAAAATATATTATTTAAACTCCGTGTTTTTGGCTGGTGGAGCTGAGAGGGTCCTATGAATCCACATATATTAGTTTTTTTGTGTGTTAGTTTATCCTTCCATAAGGCTCTCTAGTAACCTTTTATTTATTTATTTTTTTTTTTGTGAAATCTTTGTAAAAAAATGACAGTTTTTGATTTGGTTTTTTGTTACTGGACCCAAATATTCCCAAATAATTTCAAGTATGGAATCAACAATTTTTAATTTTGAAATATTTTTGACAGTCATTTTCACGGTTAGATAGATTATACCACCCGGTCTTGTCACCTGGTCTTTCTTGGCCTATTGGTGTAGATGCAGTGCTACCTGCATTGGCATATATGTTCTAGGTTGACAAATACTGGTTTTCTTACTGTCTTTATCTGTCTGATGGTTATAGGATGCTCATATCGGTTTAATGCTTGCTAGTTGTCTCTGTTCAGGGTTTGCCAACTGGTTGAAAGGTGTCCAAACTTTTTGCTAGCAGCTTAGAGAGGCTGCTCCATCAACAGATGTTAATAAGCATTGCAGTTGTAGTGCCAAGTTGTGCTTGGAGGGTGACCGTGGTGCATCTGTAACGGCACGCTTCATAGTTTTTGATTCATAATTAATAAGCAAAATAATAAATGTGATCTGACTTTCTGTACAAGTTATAAAAAACAAGTAGGAACCTGTTATATTATGATAATTAGTAATTAGTAAACCTTAAATCAGGCTGTGAAACATCACCCGATCCTGTACCTCTGTCGTTCATCGAGTGTTGTGGTTTTAGCAGTAATTCTTTTATGTGGAATCCTCTTTATTTCATCACCTGATATCTTGGCAATTTTTGACACAAATCTTGGTCTTTTCATAAATTGCACCTGGTTACCTTCCTATGAATTTTAAAGACTCATCTTTTTACATGCATGGCCTTAGCATCTTTTTCTATGGCAATCTTCCTGTAGCATACAGAATTTCTCATGAAAACCCCAATGAATCATACATTTGTTTACGCTTATCTCTTTTACAATCGACCAATTATCTCTTCTTATATCGTTCTCCTTCCACAAAGTCCTGCAGTGTAATCAACTCCATTTCTGAAAATATTGACAAGGCTGTCGTAATTTACCTATCTGCTAATATCTTCAACTTCTATCACACTGACTGACTTTCTCTAGAACTACAAGCCTTTCTTGTATCAACACCTAAAACTTCACCATAACTCAGTTATTAACTCACCTACTCGATTCTCAAACTCTTCTTTCTAATCATGACAATCAGGAACTTTCTCTACTTGATCTATTCCTTTCATTGAATCCTGATATCTGCTAGAAATCTGTCTCTAGTCGTTTAGGAAACTCTGACCACACAGTTGACATCAACTTTAACATAATCTTTTTCCATGAGCCACCTATCCATGGAAAATTGTTTTCCTATCACCATGGAGTCTTTTTTGTCAGGCAGAGAAATCAAGGTGGTCTTTGATGACCACCCTTCGAGTTTTTACTCTGTAAATTCTAGTGTCCCTCAAGGTTCTGTTCTGAGACCTGCTCATTTTCTAATTTTAATTATTGATTTGTCTGATAGTGTTCTTTGTAAGCTTGCTAAACATGTGGATGATAGTACTTTGTACTTAATGCTTTTGATAAGGTTGAATTGGAAGCTGATTTGGAAGATGATCTTCACACTGTTATTATATGGTTGCTATCACTCAATGCTTCAATGATGAAGCTTCTTTCAATAAACCGCTTTAGGGCACCTTTCCTTCCATATTTGCTAATTCTCAAAAAACTTATCTTGAATCTATTGCAATATTTACAACCATGAAAGTTGAATCTCTATTCCAGATGCTTCCACCTGAGAGTATATATCAAGTATTTTGTCATCTTTGGGCTGCAGCTTCTGTTGTATGTCTTTTTTCTTGATTGAATTTAGAAAAGTATACTCAACCTTGTTGGTCCTGATCTCTATTCAAATCTTCAATCGCTTTCCCACCACAGAAATGTAGCCTCATTCTCACTGTTTCATAAGTTTTTCTGTGGACACTGATGGTTTGAAATATGTAACACCTGCATTTAAAACTTTTTCATGGATCAAAAGATCTTACTGTGCTACTCACCCTTTAATGGTACAGATCCCTAAATTTCATTTAAAATTTTATTCATCAGTCTTCTTTCCACATTTTCTGAAACTTTACGTTAAATTAAAGGGCCATGAAGAGGTTCTTTTAATTTATATGGCTACTTGTCAAGCTGTTTGGTCCTTGGTTCTAATTTGGTAATTGTGTGCTGAATGATGTTCTTGTAAAATTTCTTAAAAATTTTTCATCGTTCTTTTGAAATTTTGAATGAAATTAGAGAATTATAGAAGTCATATTTAGACACACATAACCTGTCTAAAGTTTTTTTTTTTAGCTGGTTCTAAATATGATCATACTTTAGGTTGAAAAGAGAATTTCTTTTATGACCTAAAAATATTGCATTTTGCTTAGATTTAATCGAACAGGGTGTTAGCTAGGGTTAATGTGTTTACAGCGTTTTCGACCCATTAGGAATTTTGCATTTTTCTATTACTTTCCCTCTCAATGCTTTTTTTCTTCCTTCTCACATAAATTTTTTTTTATAAACTTGAGATTGGCTAAAAAAACAAGTGTAGAGAAGTTACAACACTAATTTTATTGTCTTTATTACGTTTTGTCATTTCAAATATTTAAACTTGTTTCGATAACAGTAAATAAAATGATTCTTTTATTTTTCCAAAACTTACAATTAAAAACATTAAAGTTATAAGTTTATTTATTTTCATTAATCAACCAAAGTTTCATATTAATTATAAGCAAATATGATGGCTTACACCAGTTAGTAATTACAGCAAACAATTAGGTTTTCCCTTTGTTAGAACTTTGAAAGGCTTCTTATTACTTAAACAAATTTGTTATTATTTCTTATTTTTTTATTATTATTTTACAATTTCCTTCAATATTTTGATTTTTTTAATTATTTTAATTATTTTGATTTTAAGTCAGCTTATATCAATTATAATAAATATATTTAAAAAAAATGACCAATCATATAATTTTGTGATGAAAGCCAAAGATAAATAAATATATGGAGAGGTTATTTATCAACAAATTTTTTTTCCTTCAATAATATAGTTAGAAAATAAATTAAATTATAAGTATCAGAGTTTGAAAAATTTTACACAATTGACATTCCACTGTGAACAAACACTACGCTTTAATGTGTTAAATGCATCTGAATATTTCAGGCTCAGATAACAAAGAAAAAACCTATCATTTTGAAAATAAATATTATTTGGAAAATACTTAGCACACTATAAAATGCCAACAGTTTCTTGTTATTAGTTTTTTTTTTTTTTTTTTTTTTTATAAATGAGATAAATGAGCAAGGTTAAAGCCAAAAACAAAACAGCAACCACAATATCTATTATACATATAAATTACATTTCTTAAAAAGATGAAGAATGCTTTTTAAAAAAAACCAGTTGGGAAATTTGAATGTGGTGCCATCTAACTAGCTAACATCCTGTCTGAAGAAAAGATTGATAAAGAATTTGAATTTTATCAAGCAGTGAATATCTGAGCTTAACTTTTTTAATGTTCAAACTATTCTTTTTTTATTACAAATAATATGTTTACTTATTCAAGTGCAACATATATTTGAGTTTACCAATTTTTCATAAAATAAATTGGTCACTAAAGTTTAAGATGAAATTTGAAGAAAAAACTGTCGTCAGATTGTGTTTGACAAAAGAAATTTTGAGGGTCCATTAGTCATTGAGAGCTTGTTTAGAACATATTTTGATTCTTAATTACACAATTTTTTTCAGAGTTTAGTTTAGTAAAATATCCGCGTTTGCTTTAAAAAATATTATAGGTGGTATTCTTAGGTTTTTAAGGTACTTCTCCAATTACATAGACATACATATTAAAACAGACTTTTTGTGTAAAGTTGATAAAACCTTTAATGTAAATAATCAAAAACATTCTTTGGCTGAGAAGGCTCTATTTCTATATAAATTTGTTTGATTATTTTCCCATCTTCTTATTGCAATAATAGTTTGCGGAATTACATGATAAGTTCCATGTTATTATTATTATTTAGAGCTATTATGGAATTAAAAATGTTAAAGAGTTATTTAGTTGGACTGGCATTTTGCAGTTATTTATTTTTCTCTGGATTTTTTGGTTCAATATTTATCATGGGACCTGCTTTGCCATTAATGTTTTTTAAAGAAAGATGGTTTCGTTGGTATACAGATTTCTCTGTTAGAGTTTGGTTGATATTACCTGGGGTAGGTGTTTCCTTTATTATTACCAGACGTAGATTGTTGTTTCATTTATTACTTATTAAGCATTATCATAATTGAGCCTCATCAACATGAAACCTAATCTAATTAGGCAATGTTTTGGGTTTATTTAAATTTTGCTTGCCTTTCAAGATTTTACGAAAAGATTCTTTTTACCCGTTTTTTCAAATAGTAAAATATGTACTTTTTTTAAATACATTTTTTTATTTATATCTTTGTAATGTGAACTCGTTTAAGAATAAAAATTATAGGCAAAAGAACTTGAGAGTTATAATATATATAAATAGAAAAAATTCCAGAAAATTAGTGGTGCTGCTAATATTTCAAGTGGAGATTAAGAAGAATATTCCAGTGTTGCTTTCAAATATTCCTTTCAAAAATTATACAATGTATAATTAAATAATTATACTTATACAAAAATGTAATGAAGACAAACTAAAATAGTAAGTAGGAGAACTCAGAAAATAGACCTCTTTGCACACTGTTTTGCAAATTATCTTGAAATTTAACAGAATGAGTTTTGTAGTTTTGCAGAAAGTATTTAAAGTATCACGTGTTTGTGCCGTAAAAATTTCATCTAGGAGCTTGATGCTTTCCGTTATTTATATTCCTATTGATTTATTACAAAGTCCTTGTAATTAAATGTTTTTAAATTCAAAATTTTGATAAAAATTGAATATTTCAGATGGAGATATTTGGAAAATAAAGAAAATATATGCCAGAAGGTAAATTACGGCTTTTAGATGGAAATTGAATTATATCTTTAAAAGAAAAAATAATACCATGTCTACTGTTATAATACTGTAAATCCTTCAATAAACCCTATATAAAATATCATATAT